>JAUIMM010000848.1:677500-832500 GCA_031769625.1 Taudactylus pleione | reverse complement strand
GTGGGCATTTTAAGACAGGTTGGTGGGCGTCTGCATATGCAATGCGATCACACGCTAAGATTTAGTGGGCGTGGTAATGCCTTGACCTGTGATCACCTGCCTTGCCGACTTTGCATACGTATCTAGGGAGCGAATGCATCTAGAGAGCGGGTCTGAATCGAGCCTCCTAACCCCAAACCCTTGACTAACCCTACTAAACCTATAGACTAATCATAACCCTATAGACTAACCCTACCCTAACCCTTGACTGACCCTACAGATTAACCCAAACCCTATAGACAAACTCTAACCCTATAGATAAACCCTAACCCTCACCCCTAACCCAACCCCTAAAACTCTAAATCTTAACCCTAACCCGTAACCCAAGCCCTAAACTAACCTAACCCTAATAGACTAACCCTAACTTGCTAACTCTAACCCTAGAGACTTCCTAGCCCTATAGAATAACCCTAACCCAACCCTACCCCCAATCTAACCCTAACACAAACCCTAACCCTCTAACCCTAATAGACTAACTATATACATAATCCTAATGAGCTAACCCTAACACCATTAACCCTACCTTATACACTAACCCTATAGTCTAACCCTAACCTTATAGACTAACCTCAAACCCTCACCCCTATATCCAAACCCTCACCCCTAACCCAACCCTTAAACGAACCCAAACCCTACCCCTCACCCTTTAGACTAACCCTATAGAATAGCCATAACCTAACCCTATAGACTAACCCATAACCCTACCCCCTAAATCTTAACCCTAGACTAACCCTAACCCAAACTAACCCTAACCTGACCTAACCCTAATAGACTTACACTAACTTTCCCTAACCCTATAGACTTACTGACCTTATAGAATACCATAACCCAGCCCCTAACTCTATAGACTAACCCTATCGCCAACTCCCTAACCCAAACCCTATTAGACTAACCCTACCCCAACCCTAATATGCGCTAAACCTACTAACCATGACCTTACCCTATAGACTAACCTTAACCCCTCATCACTAACCCAACACCTAAACAAATCCTAACCCTACCCTATAGACTAACCCTAACCTAACCCTCACCCTAACTCAACCCCTAAATCTTAACCCTAGACAAACCATAACCCTTACTAACCCTAACTAAACCTAACTCTAGACCAACCCCTAACCCTACCTCCAACCTAACCCCTAACCCCAACCCACTAACCTATCTCTATAGATGAACCCAAACCCTAATAGACTAACCCTAACCCCAACACCTAACCCTAGGGATTTTTAAAATTGTTAAGTGCATATATACCTCTTTTGCAACTTGTACTGTTAGAATTTTACTAATTTTATTATCATAAGTTCTTATCCAATTTTGTTTTTCATAATTCTTATTTTCATTGTACATAATTATGTTTATTGTTAAGGAAATTGCATTTATTTAATAAAGAACCATTATATATTAAGCTTATTATCCGAAATCTACAGATAAGAATTTATTGGATAAACAGCCCAGACACTGAGAACAGCCCAATAACCCTGAAATTGCTGTTATCCTGGATGGGTCGTTATGAACAGGCATAAGAAGTGTATGTAAAAATGCATGTTTTCCTGGGAGGTCCATGAGAATTGTCATGGAAATTTCATTTAGGTCACATCAAGCTGATATAGGCCTAGTTATATTTGCATATTTTATTGTATGTTTATTTTCACAATTTCTATTTCTGGTTATGAACAAGGACAAGTCACTACATGGTTTGAAATATGTAAAATGTAACACACCTAATAACAGTGCAACATTGTAAATGTACAGTTACATAAACATAAAAATTCAAATATTCCTGGAAATACATTTTTATTGTCAGGAAAATAAAAAGCAGTAAACAGTAAAAGATGTGCGGTACAAAATGTAAATGATGTTGCTGTGTAAATAGTGGCAGCGTATGAGGCAATTATTCAGCCAAGCAGTTACTACATGAGATGAGCCATCACTGAGAATATTCATCATGTACAAAAGGTGTCAGCCATGCTCGGGTTTTCAGGATCTCCTAGATTCACAATGAGCTCAGCTGCCGGCACACAGTCATTGCAATGTACACAAAGACTTCTCACTTACTTAATAACTACGAAACAAATATTGAAAAGAACGGACACTACAGTTATAACATCTACAGGACCTCGAGTTCCACGTGCATCTTTTGATGCCGGCTCATGTTGGAGCAGTGGCGAAAGGACTTTCCACACTCCTTGCACTTGTAAGGCTTCTCTCCTGTATGGACACGATGGTGTTTCTTAAGTTCTGAACTGAGGATAAAGCTTTTCCTACATACATCACAAGTAAATGGGCGTTCACCGGTGTGTGTTCTTCGGTGTCTTATAATTTGGGACCTCTGACTAAAGCTCTTGCCGCAGTCAGTACATGTAAATGGTTTTATTCCAGAGTGAGTTCTTTGGTGTATGACGAGGTCTGAGCTTCGGATAAAGCTATTTCCACACTCTACACATATAAAAGGTTTTTCCCCAGTGTGTGTCCTATAATGAACCATCAGATCGGCGCTCTGACTGAAACGCCGCCCACATTCTATACACGCGTAAGGTTTCTCCCCTGTATGAATTCTCTCATGGTTCTTCAGCCCTGAATTCTGACTGAACTGTTTTCCACAGTAGACACAAGTGTAGGGTTTCTCTCCTGTGTGAATTCTCTCATGCTTCCTCAGGACCGAACTTCTGCCAAAGTGTTTCCCACAGAAGATGCATCCATAAGGCTTCTCACCTGTGTGTGTTCTCTGGTGAACAATAAGATTAGATTTCCCAATAAACGTTTTCCCACAATCTGTGCACACAAACTCTCGCCCAGTTCTCTTCTGCTCCGTAGTCTGCAATTTGGTGTGACCATCACAGACATCGCTACTCGCAGCAAGAACGGGATTAAGTTCCAGACTTAAAGGACTGTGTAACTTTTGATGCTCGGCATATTTCACCTGGTGAGAAAAGCTCTGTCCACACTCAATACAGATATATGAACTTGAGCCCATGTTCAGAGAGGACTCTGGACTGTCCTCACTATCTGAAACACCAAAGCAGAGGCCTGGATGAAGAAGGGCCCTGTGCTGATTGGTTGAAATCAGTAGATTACCAAATGCTTTTCCAGTAAGAGGAACATCAACTGCCAGGGTTTGTGGCATCTTTACCGGGTCACACTTAGTTCTACGGTTTCTTCTTCTTGGAGTTCCAACGTTCACCACAAGTGTCCTGTCAAGGTTTTGCACTGCTGTCATGTTTCTTGCTAAATAAACAGAATTACTCTCTAAAAATATAAGAAAATGCAAAATAATTACTTTCATATTGGTAACAAGCTGCTATAAGTGTATATACTGTACATGACTACTAACATTGAATAGCTTTTAGGCAAAATAAAATAATACATCATGAGATTGAGATTTCTTTAGGTCAGTATGGGATAATAAAGTGATATCATCAGACTGGGCAACTGCGCAATGATTGTGCGGGATCTATTTCTGCCACGCTATGTCTGGTGCAATGATTGTGCGGGATCTATTTCTGCCACGCTATGTCTGGTGCAATGATTGTGCGGGATCTATTTCTGCCACGCTATGTCTGGTGCAATGATTGTGACGGATCTATTTCTGCCACGCTATGTCTGGTGCAATGATTGTGCGGGATCTATTTCTGCCACGCTATGTCTGGTGCAATGATTGTACAGAATCTATATCTGCCATGCTATGTCTGGTGCAATGATTGTGCGGGATCTATTTCTGCCACGCTATGTCTGGTGCAATGATTGTGCGGGATCTATTTCTGCCACGCTATGTCTGGTGCAATGATTGTGCGGGATCTATTTCTGCCACACTATGTCTGGTGCAATGATTGTGCGGGATCTATTTCTGCCACGCTATGTCTGGTGCAATGATTGCACAGAATCTATATCTGCCATGCTATGTCTGGTGCAAGGATTGTGCGGGAAGTATTTCTGCCACGCTATGTCTGGTGCAATGATTGTGCGGGATCTATTTCAGCCACGCTATGTCTGGTGCAATGATTGTGACGGATCTATTTCTGCCACGCTATGTCTGGTGCAATGATTGTGCGGGATCTATTTCTGCCACGCTATGTCTGGTGCAATGATTGTACAGAATCTATATCTGCCATGCTATGTCTGGTGCAATGATTGTGCGGGATCTATTTCTGCCACGCTATGTCTGGTGCAATGATTGTACGGGATCTATTTCTGCCACGCTATGTCTGGTGCAATGATTGTGCGGGATCTATTTCTGCCACACTATGTCTGGTGCAATGATTGTGCGGGATCTATTTCTGCCACGCTATGTCTGGTGCAATGATTGCACAGAATCTATATCTGCCATGCTATGTCTGGTGCAAGGATTGTGCGGGAAGTATTTCTGCCACGCTATGTCTGGTGCAATGATTGTGCGGGATCTATTTCAGCCACGCTATGTCTGGTGCAATGATTGTGCGGGATCTATTTCTGCCACGCTATGGCCCTGATTCAGACCCACTCGCGAGCGGCTGTCCGCTCGCAAGTGGGTCGATGTTCTGGACTGAGCATGCGCACGACGGAGGGAGTTCCGTCTTGCGCATGCGCCAGACGCGACGAGCGAAGGAAAGTCCTTCGCTCGTTGTGTCTGATCAAAGGGGGCGTGCTGTCGATGTTGATTGACAGCACGCCCCCTTTGGTAGGCGTGCCACCCTGACGGGGGCGTTCCCACGGGAACGCCTCCCGTCAGAAGCCGGCCCACTGACATCACTAGTGATGTCAGTGGGAGTGATTTTGGCTCTGATAGAGCCAAAATCACTCCGGAGCTTGCGGTTGAAAACCTCAACCGCAGGCTCCGGCTCGCAGTTTCGATGGTCGCGATGGTCACGACCATCGCGGCCATCAAAATGCACGCTCGTATAGCCTGTGGGTGGTGACCCACAGCTATACGAGCGTCCAGGAGGACGCTCCATTTTCATGGAGGCCGGCCCTCATTCAGAGCGTGCGCTCTGCTCAGAGCGTACGGCTCTGAATGAGGGCCAATGTCTAGTGCAATTATTGTGTGGGATCTATTTCTGCCACGCTATGTCTGGTGCAATGATTGTGCGGGATCTATTTCTGCGACGTTATGTCTGGTGCAATGATTGCTTGGTATCTATTTCTGCCATGCCATGTCTGGTGCAATGATTGTACAGAATCTATATCTGCCACGCCATGTCTGGTGCAATGACTGTGCGGGATCTATTTCTGCTACGCTATGTCTGGTGCAATGATTGTGTGGGATCTATTTCTGCTACGCTATGTCTGGTGCAATGACTGTGTGGGATCTATTTCTGCCACGCCATGTCTGGTGCAATGATTGTGCGGGATCTATTTCTGCCACACTATGTCTAGTGCAATGATTGCGTGGGATCTATTTCTGCCACACTATGTCTAGTGCAATGATTGCGTTGGATCTATTTCTGCCACGCCATGTCTGGTGCAATGATTGTACAGAATCTATATCTGCCACGCTATGTCTGGTGCAATGATTGTACTGAATCTATATCTGCCACGCCATGTCTGGTGCAATGATTGTGCAGGATCTTTTTCTGCCACGCTATGTCTGGTGCAATGATTGTACAGAATCTATGTCTGCCACGCCATGACTGGTGCAATGATTGTGCGGGATCTATTTCTGCTACGCTATATCTGGTGCAATGATTGTACAGAATCTATTTCTGCCACGCTATGTCTGGTGCAATGATTGTACAGAATCTATATCTGCCACGCCATGTCTGGTGGAATGATTGTGTGGGATCTATTTCTGCCACGCTATGGCCCTGATTCAGACCCACTCGCGAGCGGCTGTCCGCTCGCAAGTGGGTCGATGTTCTGGACTGAGCATGCGCACGACGGAGGGAGTTCCGTCTTGCGCATGCGCCAGACGCGACGAGCGAAGGAAAGTCCTTCGCTCGTTGTGTCTGATCAAAGGGGGCGTGCTGTCGATGTTGATTGACAGCACGCCCCCTTTGGTAGGCGTGCCACCCTGACGGGGGCGTTCCCACGGGAACGCCTCCCGTCAGAAGCCGGCCCACTGACATCACTAGTGATGTCAGTGGGAGTGATTTGGGCTCTGATAGAGCCAAAATCACTCCGGAGCTTGCGGTTGAAAACCTCAACCGCAGGCTCCGGCTCGCAGTTTCGATGGTCGCGATGGTCACGACCATCAAAATGCACGCTCGTATAGCCTGTGGGTGGTGACCCACAGCTATACGAGCGTCCAGGAGGACGCTCCATTTTCATGGAGGCCGGCCCTCATTCAGAGCGTGCGCTCTGCTCAGAGCGTACGGCTCTGAATGAGGGCCAATGTCTAGTGCAATTATTGTGTGGGATCTATTTCTGCCACGCTATGTCTGGTGCAATGATTGTGCGGGATCTATTTCTGCGACGTTATGTCTGGTGCAATGATTGCTTGGTATCTATTTCTGCCATGCCATGTCTGGTGCAATGATTGTACAGAATCTATATCTGCCACGCCATGTCTGGTGCAATGACTGTGCGGGATCTTTTTCTGCTACGCTATGTCTGGTGCAATGATTGTGTGGGATCTATTTCTGCTACGCTATGTCTGGTGCAATGACTGTGTGGGATCTATTTCTGCCACGCCATGTCTGGTGCAATGATTGTGCGGGATCTATTTCTGCCACACTATGTCTAGTGCAATGATTGCGTGGGATCTATTTCTGCCACACTATGTCTAGTGCAATGATTGCGTTGGATCTATTTCTGCCACGCCATGTCTGGTGCAATGATTGTACAGAATCTATATCTGCCACGCTATGTCTGGTGCAATGATTGTACTGAATCTATATCTGCCACGCCATGTCTGGTGCAATGATTGTGCAGGATCTTTTTCTGCCACGCTATGTCTGGTGCAATGATTGTACAGAATCTATGTCTGCCACGCCATGACTGGTGCAATGATTGTGCGGGATCTATTTCTGCTACGCTATATCTGGTGCAATGATTGTACAGAATCTATTTCTGCCACGCTATGTCTGGTGCAATGATTGTACAGAATCTATATCTGCCACGCCATGTCTGGTGGAATGATTGTGTGGGATCTATTTCTGCCACGCTATGGCCCTGATTCAGACCCACTCGCGAGCGGCTGTCCGCTCGCAAGTGGGTCGATGTTCTGGACTGAGCATGCGCACGACGGAGGGAGTTCCGTCTTGCGCATGCGCCAGACGCGACGAGCGAAGGAAAGTCCTTCGCTCGTTGTGTCTGATCAAAGGGGGCGTGCTGTCGATGTTGATTGACAGCACGCCCCCTTTGGTAGGCGTGCCACCCTGACGGGGGCGTTCCCACGGGAACGCCTCCCGTCAGAAGCCGGCCCACTGACATCACTAGTGATGTCAGTGGGAGTGATTTGGGCTCTGATAGAGCCAAAATCACTCCGGAGCTTGCGGTTGAAAACCTCAACCGCAGGCTCCGGCTCGCAGTTTCGATGGTCGCGATGGTCACGACCATCAAAATGCACGCTCGTATAGCCTGTGGGTGGTGACCCACAGCTATACGAGCGTCCAGGAGGACGCTCCATTTTCATGGAGGCCGGCCCTCATTCAGAGCGTGCGCTCTGCTCAGAGCGTACGGCTCTGAATGAGGGCCAATGTCTAGTGCAATTATTGTGTGGGATCTATTTCTGCCACGCTATGTCTGGTGCAATGATTGTGCGGGATCTATTTCTGCGACGTTATGTCTGGTGCAATGATTGCTTGGTATCTATTTCTGCCATGCCATGTCTGGTGCAATGATTGTACAGAATCTATATCTGCCACGCCATGTCTGGTGCAATGACTGTGCGGGATCTTTTTCTGCTACGCTATGTCTGGTGCAATGATTGTGTGGGATCTATTTCTGCTACGCTATGTCTGGTGCAATGACTGTGTGGGATCTATTTCTGCCACGCCATGTCTGGTGCAATGATTGTGCGGGATCTATTTCTGCCACACTATGTCTAGTGCAATGATTGCGTGGGATCTATTTCTGCCACACTATGTCTAGTGCAATGATTGCGTTGGATCTATTTCTGCCACGCCATGTCTGGTGCAATGATTGTACATAACCTATATCTGCCACGCTATGTCTGGTGCAATGATTGTACTGAATCTATTTCTGCTACGCTATATCTGGTGCAATGATTGTACAGAATCTATTTCTGCCATGCTATGTCTGGTGCAATGATTGTACAGAATCTATATCTGCCACGCCATGTCTGGTGGAATGATTGTGTGGGATCTATTTCTGACACGCTATGTCTAGTGCAATGATTGTGTGGGATCTATTTCTGCCACGCTATGTCTGGTGCAATGATTGTGCGGGATCTATTTCTGCGACGTCATGTCTGGTGCAATGATTGCTTGGTATCTATTTCTGCCATGCCTTGTCTAGTGCAATGATTGTACAGAATCTATATCTGCCACGCCATGTCTGGTGCAATGACTGTGCGGGATCTTTTTCTGCTACGCTATGTCTGGTGCAATGATTGTACAGAACTTATGTCTGCCAATCCATGTCTGGTGCAATGACTTTGCGGGATCTTTTTCTGCTACGCTATGTCTGGTGCAATGATTGTACAGAATCTATTTCTGCCACGCCATGTCTGGTGCAATGATTGTGTGGGATCTATTTCTGCCACGCCATGTCTGGTGCAATGATTGTACAGAATCTATATCTGCCACTCCATATCTGGCGCAATACATGTACAGGATCTATGTCTGCCACTCCATGTCTGGGGCAATACATGTACAGGAGCTATGTCTGCAGCAATACATGTACAGGAGCTATGTCTGCCACTCCATGTCTGGCGTAATAAATGTACAAGAGCCATGTCTGCCACACCATGTCTGGGGCAATACTTCTACAGGATATATGTCTGCCACTCCATGTCTGGTGCAATACATGTACAGGATCTATGTCTGCCACTCCATGTCTGGCGCAATACATGTACAGGATCTATGTCTGCCACTCCATATCTGGCGCAATACATGTACAGGATCTATGTCTGCCACTCCATATCTGGCGCAATACATGTACACAAGCTGTCTGCCACTCCATGTCTGGTGCAATACATGTACAGGAGCTATGTCTGCCACTCCATATCTGGCGCAATACATGTACAGGATCTATGTCTGCCACTCCATATCTGGCGCAATACATGTACAGGAGCTATATCTGCCACTCCATATCTGGCGTAATACATGTACAGGAGCTATATCTGCCACTCCATGTCTGGCGCAATACATGTACACAAGCTGTCTGCCACTCCATGTCTGGTGCAATACATGTACAGGAGCTATATCTGCCACTCCATATCTGGCGTAATACATGTACAGGAGCTATATCTGCCACTCCATGTCTGGCGCAATACATGTACACAAGCTGTCTGCCACTCCATGTCTGGTGCAATACATGTACAGGAGCTATGTCTGCCACTCCATGTCTGGGGCAATACATATACAGGATCTATGTCTGCCACTCCATGTCTGGCGCAATACATGTACAGGATCTATGTCTGCCACTCCATATCTGGCGCAATACATGTACAGGATCTATGTCTGCCACTCCATATCTGGCGCAATACATGTACATTAGCTATATCTGCCACTCCATATCTGGCGTAATACATGTACAGGAGCTATATCTGCCACTCCATGTCTGGGGCAATACATGTACTGGTGCTATGTCTGGCGCAATATATGTACAGGAGCTATGTCTGCCACTCCATGTCTGGCGCAATACATGTACAGGAGCTATGTCTGCCACTACATTTAGAGGAGCTATGTCTTCCACTACATGTACAGGAGCTATGTCTGCCACTACATGTACAGGAGCTTTGTCTGCCACTCCATGTCTGGCGCAATACATATACAGGAGCTATGTCTGCCACTCCATGTCTGGCGCAATACATGTACAGGATCTATGTCTGCCACTACATGTACAGGATCTATGTCTGCCACTACATGTACAGGATCTATGTCTGGCGCAATATATGTACAGGAGCTATGTCTGCCACTACATGTACAGGAGCTATGTCTTCCACTACATGTACAGGATCTATGTCTGGCGCAATATATGTACAGGAGCTATCTCTGCCACTACATGTACAGGAGCTATGTCTTCCACTACATGAACAGGATCTATGTCTGCCACTACATGAACAGGAGCTATGTCTGCCACTACATGTACAGGATCTATGTCTGGCGCAATAAAAGTACAGGAGCTATGTCTGCCGCTACATGTACAGGAGCTATGTCTGCCACTACATGTACAGGATCTATGTCTGGCGCAATATATGTGCAGAATCTATGTCTGGCACTACATGTACAGGAGCTATGTCTTCCACTACATGTACAGGATCTATGTCTGGCGCAATATATGTACAGGAGCTATGTCTGGGGCAATACATGTACAGTTGCTATGTCTGGCGCAATACATGTACAGGATCTATGTCTGCCACTCCATGTCTGGCGCAATACATGTACAGGATCTATGTCTGCCACTCCATATCTGGCACAATACATGTACAGGAGCTATGTCTGCCACTCCAGGTCTGGCGCAATACATGTACAGGAGCTATGTCTGCCACTCCATGTCTGGCACAATATATGTACAGGAGCTATGTCTGCCACTCCATGTCTCGGGCAATACATGTACAGGATCTATGTCTGCCACTCCATGTCTGGCACAATATATGTACAGGATCTATGTCTGCCACTCCATGTCTGGCGTAATACATGTACAGGAGCTATGTCTGCCACTCCATGTCTGGCGTAATACATGTACAGGAGCTATGTCTGCCACTCCATGTCTGGGGCAATACATCCACAGGAGCTATGTGTGCAACTCCATGTCTGGCGAATACATGTACAGGAGCTATGTCTGCAACTCCATGTCTGGCACAATACATGCACAGGAGCTATGTCTGCCACGCCATGTCTAGCGCAATACATGTACAGGAGCTATGTCTGCCACGCCATGTCTGGCGCAATACATGTACAGGATCAATGTCTGGTGCAATACATGTACAGGAGATATGTCTGCCACTCCATGTCTGGTGCAATACATGTACAGGAGCTATGTCTGCCACTCCATGTCTGGCACAATACATGTACAGGAGCTATGTCTGCCATTCCATGTCTGGTGCAATACATGTACAGGATCTATGTCTGCCACTCCATGTCTGGCGCAATACATGTACAGGAGCTATGTCTGCCACTCCACGTCTGGCGCAATACATGTACAGGAGCTATGTCTGCCACTCCACGTCTGGCGCAATACATGTACATGATCTATGTCTGCCACTCCATGTCTGGCGCAATACATGTACAGGAGCTATGTCTGCCACTCCATGTCTGGCATAATACATGTACAGAAGCTATGTCTGCCACTCCATGTCTGGCGTAATACATGTACAGAAGCTATGTCTGCTACTCCATGTCTTTCGCAATACATGTACAGAAGCTATGTCTGCCACTCCATGTCTGGGGCAATACATATACAGGATCTATGTCTGCCACTCCATGTCTGGCGCAATACATGTACAGGATCTATGTCTGCCACTCCATATCTGGCGCAATACATGTACAGGATCTATGTCTGCCACTCCATATCTGGCGCAATACATGTACATTAGCTATATCTGCCACTCCATATCTGGCGTAATACATGTACAGGAGCTATGTCTGCCACTCCATGTCTGGGGCAATACATGTACTGGTGCTATGTCTGCCACTCCATGTCTGGCGCAATACATGTACAGGAGCTATGTCTGGCGCAATACACGTACCGGAGCTATGTCTGCCACTCCATGTCTGGCACAATACATGTACCGGAGCTATGTCTGCCACTCCATGTCTGGCGTAATACATGTACAGGTTCTATGTCTGCTACTCCATACCTAGCGCAATAAATGTACAGGAGCTATGTCTGCCACTCCATGTCTGGCGTAATACATGTACAGGTTCTATGTCTGCTACTTCATATCTGGCGCAATACATGTACAGGAGCTATGTCTGCCACTCCATGTCTGGTGCAATAAATGTACAGGAGCTATGTCTGCCACTCCAAGTCTGGTGCAATACATGTACAGGAGCTATGTATGGCGCAATATATGTACAGGATCTATGTCTGCCACTCCATTTCTGGCGCAATACATGTACAGGAGCTACGTCTGGCGCAATACATGTACCGGAGCTATGTCTGCCACAATACATGTATAGGAGCTATGTCTGCCTCTCCATATCTGGCGCAATACATGTACAGGAGCTATATCTGCCACTCCATGTCTGGCGCAATACATGTACAGGAGCTATGTCTGCCACGCTCTGTTTGCCGGGACCTGTTGTCCTTCCCCATATAAAGTGCTGTGTAATCTGGGAACGCTTAGGACGTGTTACACTGTTTATGTTGCCCATTTATTATTTATTTTTCCTGGGTCTTAGTTATCCGTATTGTCCAGTCTTCATACACTGCCCTTCTGTCATCCATGATTGAGGTATATCCTCAGCTGAATAGTGAATATAAATGTATTGATGCCATTATAGATTTATATTCTTTGTTGTATGTGTTATAAAGAATAGTTATCCTGTCTCTCTCTCATCATAATGCCAACACTAAACATCCTCATCATTTCATCCCATCCTCCGTCCCTCACATTGCCTAGTTATCCTGTCTCTCTCTCATCATAATGCCAACACTAAACATCCTCATCATTTCATCCCATCCTCTGTCCCTCACATTGCCTAATCCTGTCTCTCTCTCATCATAATGCCAACACTCAACATCCTCATCATTTCATCCCATCCTCCGCCCCTCACATTGCCTAGTTATCCCGTCTCTCTCTCTCATAATGCCAACACTAAACATCCTCATCATTTCATCCCATCCTCCGTCCCTCACATTGCCTAGTTATCCTGTCTCTCTCTCATCATAATGCCAACACTAAACATCCTCATCATTTCATCTCATCCTCCGCCCCTCACATTGCCTAGTTATCCTGTCTCTCTCTCATCATAATGCCAACACTAAACATCCTCATCATTTCATCTCATCCTCCGCCCCTCACATTGCCTAGTTATCCCGTCTCTCTCATCATAATGCCAACACTAAACATCCTCATCATTTCATCCCATCCACCGCATCTCACATTGCCTAGTTATCCCGTCTCTCTCATCATAATGCCAACACTAAACATCCTCATCATTTCATCCCATCCTCCGCCCCTCACATTGCCTAGTTATCCTGTCTCTCTCATCATAATGTCAACACTAAACATCCTCATCATTTCATCCCATCCCCCGCCCCTCACATTGCCTAGTTATCCTGTCTCTCTCTCATCATAATGCCAACACTAACCATCCTCATCATTTCATCCAATCCTCTGCCCATCACATTGCCTAGTTATCCTGTCTCTCTCTCACCATAATGACAACACTAAAGATCCTCATCATTTCATCCAATCCTCCGCCCCTCACATTGCCTAGTTATCCTGTCTCTATCATCATAATGCCAACACTAAACATCCTCATCGTTTCATCCCATCCTCCGTCCCTCACATTGACTAGTTATCCTGTCTCTCTCTCATCATAATGCCAACACTAAACATCCTCATCATTTCATCCCATCCTCTGCCCCTCACATTGCCTAGTTATCCTGTCTCTCTCTCATCATAATGCCAACACTAAACATCCTCATCATTTCATCCCATCCTCCGTCCCTCACATTGCCTAGTTATCCTGTCTCTCTCTCATCATAATGCCAACACTAAACATCCTCATCATTTCATCCCATCCTCTGCCCCTCACATTGCCTAGTTATCCTGTCTTTCTCTCATCATAATGCCAACACTAAACATCCTCATCATTTCATCTCATCCTCCGCCCATGCCTAGTTATCCTGTCTCTCTCATCATAATGCCAACACTAAACATCCTCATCATTTCATCCCATCCTCCGCCCCTCACATTGCCTAGTTATCCTGTCTCTCTCATCATAATGCCAACACTAAACATTCTGCATCATAGCTTCAAGTGACATAACATGGGGGGTTAATTAAACCAATCAATCAAGGGATCAATTAATCAGACCTACTTTATCTTTGCATTCAGTTATGGGGGCAGTTGGCTGAGTTCAGAAATTCACAAAGTGAAGAAATTTACAAAGTGTAGAAAACCTTTTAAATAACAGTTAAAAAAAACATTGAAAAACATCTGAGACCAGGTAATACCAACAATCATCTTGACCATTGTCATTTGTAATATACTGTCTAACCATGTCTCTGAAAAATAGATGCACAAGCAAAACTAATTGCAATAATGACAAGGGATGAACTAGATATTGCAGCAATTAGAGGCATGGTGTAATGAAAATCATGACTGGGACATAGCCATACCGGGATATATTATCTATTTAGAAAGGACAGAATGGGCAGGATTGGAGGAGGAGTAGCTATGTATGTGGAAAACAGCATAAATGCTACTATAGTACAAAATGTTGAAGCAACAACTGAGGCCCTTTGGGTGACCATAGAAACGGGGGACAAGCACATAATTCGTACTGGGATGATCTATAGACCACCTGGACAGGGACATGAACTGGATAAGTACCTATTGCAGGACATTACTAGAATGGCTTTAAAAGGAGAGGTCATAATCATGGGAGACTTTAATTTACCTGATATAAGCTGGGAGGTGTCTGCTGCAAGTTTCTCTAGAAGTGGCCACTTTCTAAATTCTCTTCAGGGAGCATCTCTCAAACAATTGGTGAGGGAGCCCACTCACAAAAATGCTATTCTGGACTTGTTACTCACAAATTGTGACAGAATATCGGATGTAAATGTGGGTGAGAACCTAGGATCCAGTTATTACCAAGCATTATGGTTTAGTGTAAAGACAGGGTCCAATTCATGCCATACACAAACAATAGTGTTAGATGTTAGGAAGGCTGACTGTGCAGAGATGGGGAGATGTGTTACTATGGGGCCTATTCATCATAACTTAAAATTCTCTGGAGGTAATTAGGTCTAGAGCTGGCATGGAGTGTTACCTAATTACCGGAGGAATTCATCATTCCTCCTCTTCATAACCATTTTGAATAGCTGTCATCTTTGCGATGACAGCTTTTCGGGAAATAGATAATTTTCCCTGCCTATACCTACCTTACCGTAGCTGTAATCAGTGCTCTACCTTACCGCAGCTATAATCAGTGCTCTACCTTACCGCAGCTGTAATCGGTGCTCTACCTTACCGCAGCTGTGATCGGTGCTGTACCTTACCGCAGCTGTGATCGGTGCTGTACCTTACCGCAGCTGTACTCGGTGCTCTACCTTACCGCAGCTGTTATCAGTGCTGTACCTTACCGCAGCTGTAACCAGTGCTGTACCTTACCGCAGCTGTAATCAGGGCTCTACCTTACCGCAGCTGTAATCAGTGCTCTACCTTACCGCAGCTGTAATCAGTGCTCTACCTTACCCCAGCTGTAATCAGTGCTCTACCTTACCGCAGCTGTGATCGGTGCTCTACCTTACCGCAGCTGTGATCGGTGCTCTACCTTACCGCAGCTGTGATCGGTGCTCTACCTTACCCCAGCTGTGATCGGTGCTCTACCTTACCCCAGCTGTGATCGGTGCTCTACCTTACCGCAGCTGTGATCGGCGCTCTACCTTACCGCAGCTGTGATCAGTGCTGTACCTTACCCCAGCTGTAACCAGTGCTCTACCTTACCGCAGATGTAACCAGTGCTGTACCTTACCCCAGCTGTAATCAGTGCTCCACCTTACTGCAGCTGTGATCAGTGCTCTACCTTACCGCAGCTGTGATCGGTGCTCTACCTTACCGCAGCTGTGATCAGCGCTGTACCTTACCGCAGCTGTACTCAGTGCTCTACCTTACCGCAGCTGTGATCGGTGCTCTACCTTACCGCAGCTGTGATCGGTGCTCTATCTTACCGCAGCTGTGATCAGCGCTGTACCTTACCGCAGCTGTACTCAGTGCTCTACCTTACCGCAGCTGTGATCGGTGCTCTACCTTACCGCAGCTGTACTCAGTGCTCTACCTTACCACAGCTGTGATCAGTGCTGTACCTTACCACAGCTGTAACCAGTGCTGTACCTTATCCCAGCTGTAACCAGTACTCTACCTTAGCGCAGCTGTAATCGGTGCTCTACCTTACCACAGCTGTAATCGTTGCTCTACCTTACCGCAGCTGTAATCGTTGCTCTACCTTACCGCAGCTGTAATCGGTGCTCTACCTTACCGCAGCTGTATTCAGTCCCCTACCTTACCCCAGCTGTACTCAGTGCTCTACCTTACCGCAGCTGTGATCGGTGCTCTACCTTACCGCAGCTGTACTCAGTGCTCTACCTTACCACAGCTGTGATCAGTGCTGTACCTTACCACAGCTGTAACCAGTGCTGTACCTTATCCCAGCTGTAACCAGTACTCTACCTTAGCGCAGCTGTAATCGGTGCTCTACCTTACCACAGCTGTAATCGTTGCTCTACCTTACCGCAGCTGTAATCGTTGCTCTACCTTACCGCAGCTGTAATCGGTGCTCTACCTTACCGCAGCTGTATTCAGTCCCCTACCTTACCGCAGCTGTACTCAGTGCTCTACCTTACCGCAGCTGTGATCAGCGCTGTACCTTACCACAGCTGTACTCAGTGCTCTACCTTACCACAGCTGTAATCGTTGCTCTACCTTACCGCAGCTGTAATCGGTGCTCTACCTTACCGCAGCTCTAATCAGGTGCTCTACCTTACCGCAGCTGTATTCAGTCCCCTACCTTACCGCAGCTGTAATCAGTGCTGTACATGTTACATTTGTAAAACCGGGACATGCGCTGCACTGCCTACAGCTGCTGTAATTTTGTGTCCCCTCCTCCCTCCTGTCCCGCACTTACCTGGCCGCTGCAGCGCCTCCGGCTCTGGTGTCTGCTCGGACCTTGTGTTCTCCCAGCAGAACACAGTACAGTTTAGAAAAATAAAAAGTTTTTTTTTTTTCCCCCCCGAAACTTTATTGTTTTCTGCTGGGAGAACACAGGTTCCGAGCAGACACCGGAGCCAGATGAGGGACCAAAGCACCGGAGGAAGACGCCGAGGGACCTGCACACGCTAACACAGGTAAGTGTAACCTGCTGTTCACCACCTCACTGTGGAGGATAGTAACTCCATCAAATTCCGAAAATACATAATTTTCGGAATTTGATGAATACCATAATTTCCATATCCCCATACTAATGTATCAATGTACTAATGTACTCATACTAATGTATCAATGTACTAATGTACCTATACTAATGTACTACTGTCCTCATACTAATGTACCTATACTAATGTACTACTGTCCTCATACTAATGTACTAATGTACTAATGTATGGAGAGTGTGGAAATTAACACAGGGAGACTTAGCAAGGAGATATCAGTGATATCTCCTGTGTTAAGTCACTTCATGAATACTAAAATAATGTTAATTAAGGAAAATGTCTTTAAAAACATTATTTTAACGTTGATGAATATGCCCCTGTGTCAGTGGCAGATTGGAGGACCTTGGAAGGAGAGCAGGAGAGGTGGGAAATAATAAAAAATGCTATACTGGAGGCTACAGACCTTTGTATTAAAAGGGTTAGGAAAAGCACCAGGAAAAGGAAGACAGTGTGGTTTACAAAACATGTATCAACTAATGTGAAACAAAAAAGATGGCTTTTAGGAAATATAAGCAGACAAAATAATAACGACAGAGGCGTATCTTACCAGGAGGAAGGAGGCTAAGAAGGCGATTAGGCTGCAAAGGCAGAAGCTGAGAAGAACATGGCAAAGCCACGCAAGCTGGGAGCAGTTTTCCCCTTAAGCCGGGACTCCCTATTTCATATATTTTAAGCACCGCTATTTACAGCGAGCCTCTTACTGCTACAGTATTAGAGGTCTGATTAATGAGGAATAACAGACAAGTCCAGTGAGAAATATGACTTTGATACAAAATTTCAACTAAAATTGATACCCTGTAAGGAAATTTATTTATACAGCTATATAAGGATTTCTGGTGTGGTTTTCATATGAGATATATATATTATGCACGATTACACATTTTATAGTAATATTGATATTGTGTTTTTTATATAAACTGCATTTTGAACAAATTATATTTGGCGTCTTGGTTTTCATTTCTGTCATGTCAAGGTATACAAATTATTTTTATTTAATTTGATTATTAGCGCAACATCACTTTAGTGTATTATAGTTCTATAACGACTATCTCTGGATAGTCTGTCTTCTAGTAGGTCTACACATACCTACAGGTATATGCTGCTATTTTTCCTATTTATTTATCTCTTTAATTAGCGTCCAGCTTAAATTGTGTTGTGGTTAGATAATAAATCTGCCTTCTGACAAAGATACTATGTATTTTGTGGTGTCCGTTTCTACCCACAATCATTGTGCAACGTGAGAAGCACTAGCTGCTGTTCCTATAGGGAGTTCATGGCGGGCACTTCCTGTTACATATCGTGATTCCTGACATATCGTGACAGAGAGCAAATTGCAGGATCACCAGCACTTTGGTGAAGGCTAATGAGAAGTGGGAGACGTATACGGTATATTAGAAATGTAGTCCCAACACAAGAATAACACAAAAAAAAACAATATACTCACCGATAATTCTTTTTCTTCAAGATACTCCATGGCAGCCATTCCCTTGGGTTTAGGACCCATTCCCCTTAGTATAGACAGGACATTTTTTGTAAGGTATTGCCCACCTGATGTATATAATCCAGCTCGTTCTCCTTTCCTTTATCATTTTGAGTGTCTCCCAGTACTCGATTCCTGGAAAAACACGATTAAAGGGAGGTTACTCTATAGGCTGCCATGGATTATCTTGAAGAAACAGAATGATCGGTGAGTATAATCCGTTATTTTCTTCTTCGTTCCTCCATGGCAGCCATTACCTTGGGATATACAAAAGCAAAATACAGTGAAGGCCTCAAGAATGTGCAGAACCAATGTAAATGTTTATTTAAAGTGCCTCTTGAAGAACTCTACTTCTAAAGTGAGCGCCTGACAGATCTAATGCGTAATGACTTGTGAACGTATGTATGGAGGTCCAAGCTGCCGTCCCGCAGATGTCATTTACCGATGCTTCCACCTACCTCACCCACGAGGTCGATACTGCCCTAGTCGAGTGTGTCTTAAAAAAAAATATGTACCTTAAGAACTTTCCACCTATAGATGAAGACAATTACTAATCTAATCCATTTTGCAATGGTTTGCTTAGTTGGCCCATAACCTTGATTCCTGTAGTGAAAACAAATAGGTTTTCTGTCTTCCGGAATTCTCTTACTCAGAGTAAGTAGACAGATACAGATCTAAGGTATGTCGTTCTTTTTTTTGTCATCCTTTGGCTGAGGAAAGAAACATGGCAGAGTGATGTCTTGATTGAGATGAAAAGCGGGAACTACTTTTGGTACAAATTTTGGATTAATACGACTCTGTCTAAGGTTCTTCTGCCCATAAAGCCTGTATCTTGCTTACTATACTGGGTGATGTGATCTCAGTCAAGAAAACCACCTTCCAAGTAAGATATTCTAAAGATGTTTTCTGTGGAGGCTCTAAAGGAGATGACATAAAAGGGACCCGGTATTAGGGTTAGATCCCATGGCGCTATAAATGATCTGATCTGTGAGCACATCCTCTGCTAGCTTTCTGTCCAGAAACATGCTGAACGCTGTAGGACTTGTGAGGTGTCTTCTTTCATATCAGTAACTTCATTCCTGTATGAGAAGCAAAAGTTTACCAGATCCTGTAATAAATGTGAGAGGAATTTTTCTTTCTCCCCTGTAGAAGGACCTAAATTGATCAGAATGACCTTTCTGGTTTAACATTTTTTGCTCAATCTCCATGCTGCTTAATTGAGGGCTGCTAGATTCCAATAGAGTAATGGCCCCTAAACCAATAGATCCAATCTGCTTCTCTTCAATGGGCGGCATATCAGCGGGAATGGTGGGAATCAGGGTTGGAAACAAAACAGCTTAAAAAAAAAAAAAAAAAAAGGTTTATTTGGTTTAAACCGTTGTTATTTGTATTAATGATTTTCTTTTTAATCCTGCTAATTATTTCAATAGTGTGAAACATTGCTATGTATTAGAAACATGATCAACCATGCTTTCTAACATTAACAATACAAAGTAATTGGGATTTTTCTTTATCTCAGCAAAAGAGAGCCAGACATACCCCAATATCCAATTAGCCCCAATATTTTTTGGGGGTGGAAAAACAGATTTTTTTGCTGATAATCCGCATTTTTTGGCCGATTCCCCCCCAAGGATATTTCAGACAAAAACACATAGGATCCGTTATAAGCTCACTGACCTATGTGTTTTCGCCATCGCGGTGGGGAAAAAAATTGCGCTTTTCATGGATTATTTTTCGAGACACATCAGGTCCCAAAAAAAAAGCCTGATAAGTGCCGGCGTTGGGCAGCACTTCGGGGCTACGCTAATTGAATACTGCTGTAAGTCTTTTCTTCTTCCACTCATCTCAGTAGGACTGAAAGTTTTGAATTGAAATAAACATGAAAGAGACTAAACCATGAGGTGTTTCTGTGTGTGTTGTCTCCTTAATGTGTTGCAGTTGTTTACCCTGTAAGATTGAGAATGTCAGTTGTGGTTTTCTCTTGACCTATAGGATTGTTAGGGGAGGAGTTTGTGGAGTATTAGCTGATGTTAGGCATATTTAGTACCTCTATGATCTGGTGCACCCTCCCACACTACCTATTTCTCTGTTTTGTGTATGAATTTACTGGATTGGTTCAGCTCACACAAATGAAGACCACAAGTGTAGTGAATAGGCTCAGAATAATAGCCAGAAATTATATTTCTTGAACTGTGTGTAATGTAGCAGCTGCATTTGATTTCCTTTTATTGACCTGTTTTTGGTCCAGAGGGGCTGATGTATCTTCCAGTACATTGGCCCAACTCTCAATGGCCTTAGCCACCCAAGAGATGGCCATGGACGGGCAGGCCACCACCCCTGAGAGGGAATAGATCGATTTTAAACAAGTCTCCACCTTCCTGTCTCTGGGATCCTTTAGGGATGAAATGGACGGCATAGGCGAGGTAGCACTCTTGATTAAGCGAGTAACATGAGAATCCACCACAGATGGAGTTTCCCACTTTTTTGCAATGACTTGCAGGAAACGGATAACTAGACGTTAAAAGGTTCTGCGGCTGGAACCTCTTACTAGGCGAATGCCAGGCCTCCGCCACATGATCAGTCAGCTGGTCAGATAGGGGAAAAACTGCCAAAGTCAACTTTGTCTGTTTGAAATCTGGATACTTGGATTTAGGAGCTGGTGCGTCATCCTCTATATCAAGAATGGACCGCACCGCCCTTACCAATCCCGGCACATTAATGGAAGACTTAGCTTCAAACTCCCGGACAGGGGAATCCGAGTCAGAGTTCTCAAGCAATTCACCATCATCCGAGGATGCCTCCGAGTCTGATATTTGCATAGGCTGGGATGACATAACAGGGCGTTTAGACGCCGTCTGAGGCTAGTCACTACGTAACATAGTTTGAAAGGCTGAAGACGAAGCCGTCAAACTCTGGACTGAACTGGAGAACACATCCACCCATGGTGTTTGCCCCGCCTGAGGGAGTCCCTGAAAGGGAATAACAGACTGCAGAGTCACTGGAGGAGACTATATATAGGTAACCCCATATATGGACTAACAGTCTGAGGCCCAAGGGGAGACTGCAACAGATGCGGTATACCCGGGGAATGGGGGATGGCTGGTTGGTGCAACCCCCTATTGGGAAGAGCAGTCAGGACCACCAGACGGACCGCGATGGAAGCCAGCACCTGAGAAAACACCGCCCAAGGAGGGTCCTGTGAAATTGTAGGGTTAGAGGGACCAGGTAACTGCTGGCACCGCACACACAGCCCATCCTGTGATAAATCCTCCTTATTTACTCAGTGTTCACTCTAGCTCCGGCGGCAGGCAGGGCGCCGGAGCTAGAGAGGGCAACCTTATGCGCGCGCGCGTCCGAAAAGGGTGCGTGGTCATGAAAAGGGGGCGTGTCTATAAGACGCGTCCCCTTTTCGTCACACTTGGGTGCGTGCCCGGCACTTACGGACATGCCGGGCAGCCCCAAGCGCTGCAGAAAGGGAGAATAGATGCCGGACGCAGGCGCCCGGCGTCTATTCTCCGGCGGTGACCGGGACGCCGCATGTTTCTCCACCCGCGGGACACTGCGTCCCGCGGGTGAGAACGGCACCCGCAGGCTGTGAGGGCAGGGTGCTTTTTGCCCTCCAGAAGGAGGGCAGGGCGCCGCGCCCCGCTAAAACAGCCTAGCGGGAACGCTATTTACTCCTGCGACACATCGTCTGCAGGAGAACGTAGGAGCCGCGGAGCGCTCAACTTCCTCGTCAGACATGATAAAATATATATATAACACAATAGGGAAGTTCAGTGTTTGACTCCTGCGCACCCACAAGCATGCAGCACACAAGCCCATAGATATGGCACCGTGTAGCACACAACTGTATGTGACCGACCTCACAAATACATGAATTTATGCAAGTGAGATCAGAGAAAAGCCCTACCCACACACCTGCCAGGGATGTAGGAGAAGGAAAGGGATAGGTATAGACTGACAGTAAGGAAAAATAAAGCACAGACAGTCAGCACTAGTACTGGTCACATACAATGCAGAAGTAATACCCACTGCACCTTGTCACTACAATCACCCTGCCCAGAGTCAGTGTCTGGGAGGGCTATAGTGCTGTGTACGCTGTCCTAGCAGGGGAGAGGTACACAGAGGGCGCTGCCCAGAGTCAGTGTCTGGGAGGGCTATAGTGCTGTGTGCGCTGTCCTAGCAGGGGAGAGGTACACAGGGGGACGCTGCCCAGAGTCAGTGTCTGGGAGAGCTATAGTGCTGAGTACACTGTCCTAGCAGGGGAGAGGTACACAGGGGACGCTGCCCAGATTCAGTGTCTGGGAGGGCTATAGTGCTGTGTGCGCTGTCCTAGCAGGGGAGAGGTACAGAGGGGGACGTTGCCCAGAGTCAGTGTCTGGGAGGGCTATAGTGCTGTGTACACTGTTCTAGCAGGGGAGAGGTACACAGGGGGACGCTGCCCAGAGTCAGTGTCTGGGAGGGCTATAGTGCTGTGTGCGCTGTCCTAGCAGGGGAGAGGTACACAGGGGGACGCTGCCCAGAGTCAGTGTCTGGGAGGGCTATAGTGCTGTGTACACTGTACTAGCAGGGGAGAGGTACACATGGGGACGCTGCCCAGAGTCAGTGTCTGGGAGGGCTATAGTGCTGTGTACGCTGTCCTAGCAGGGGAGAGGTACACAGGGGACGCTGCCCAGAGTCAGTGTCTGGGAGGGCTATAGTGCTGTGTACACTGTCCTAGCAGGGGAGAGGTACACAGGGGGATGCTGCCAAGATTCAGTGTCTGGGAGGGCTATAGTGCTGTGTACACTGTCCTAGCAGGGGAGAGGTACACAGGGGAGGCTGCCCAGAGTCAGTGTCTGGGAGGGCTATAGTGCTGTGTACACTGTCCTAGCAGGGGAGAGGTACACAGGGGGAAGCTGCCCAGAGTCAGTGTCTGGGAGGGCTATAGCGCTGTGTACGCTGTCCTAGCAGGGGAGAGGTACACAGGGAGACGCTGCCCAGAGTCAGTGTCTGGGAGGGCTATAGCGCTGTGTACACTGTCCTAGCAGGGGAGAGGTACACAGGGGAGGCTGCCAAGATTCAGTGTCTGGGAGGGCTATAGTGCTGTGTACACTGTCCTAGCAGGGGAGAGGTACACAGGGGGATGCTGCCAAGATTCAGTGTCTGGGAGGGCTATAGTGCTGTGTACACTGTCCTAGCAGGGGAGAGGTACACAGGGGATGCTGCCCAGAGTCAGTGCCTGGGAGGGCTATAGTGCTGTGTACACTGTCCTAGCAGGGGAGAGGTACACAGGGGGAAGCTGCCCAGAGTCAGTGTCTGGGAGGGCTATAGCGCTGTGTACGCTGTCCTAGCAGGGGAGAGGTACACAGGGAGACGCTGCCCAGAGTCAGTGTCTGGGAGGGCTATAGCGCTGTGTACACTGTCCTAGCAGGGGAGAGGTACACAGGGGAGGCTGCCAAGATTCAGTGTCTGGGAGGGCTATAGTGCTGTGTACACTTTCCTAGCAGGCGAGAGGTACACAGGGGACGCTGCCCAGAGTCAGTGTCTGGGAGGGCTATAGCGCTGTGTACGCTTTCCTAGCAGGGGAGAGGTACACAGGGGACGCTGCCCAGATTCAGTGTCTGGGAGGGCTATAGCGCTGTGTACGCTGTCCTAGCAGGGGAGAGGCACACAGGGGACGCTGCCCAGAGTCAGTGTCTGGGAGGGCTATAGTGCTGTGTGCGCTGTCCTAGCAGGGGAGAGGTACACAGGGGACGCTGCCCAGAGTCAGTGTCTGGGAGGGCTATAGCGCTGTGTACGCTGTCCTAGCAGGGGAGAGGTACACAGGGGACGCTGCCCAGATTCAGTGTCTGGGAGGGATATAGTGCTGTGTACGCTGTCCTAGCAGGGGAGAGGTACACAGTGGGACCAGTCCACACCCTGCCTGGGAGATCTGCGATGCTGCCAGGGAAGATTGCTGCCGGAGACCTCAGAGGAGGAGTGGCCGCAGGAGGAAACAGCTCAGCGTCGGCAGGCCTAAGCGGAAAGGGTGCGCTGAGCTGAGGAGCCGCTAGACAGGGAAGGCTGCCTCCCCTGGCTAGCAATTAACCCCCGGGCCGCTAGCTCCCGCCGCCAGCATTATTCCTTGGTGATCTAGTGGTCTTGCGGTGTATTCCTCCGGAAAAGGGGAGCCCGCCGCCACTGCTAGCACCTCCGGTCTGTCCCCAGAGACCGGAGGCATGCGACTGCATATACACGCGGGTCACCACAAGCAGTGACCCGTGTCCTACCTGATCCCCGGCACTCCGTCAGCAGTCGTGGGAGTCCCAGGAGCCCGTCTAGTACAGACTCTGGGTTCCTGCCGCGATCCCTAGATCTGTACTGGCGTTGCAGCGCCAGCGGGATGTAGGAGCGACAGCTTGGACGTCCAATGGACAGTGTGATGCTGCCGCTCTGAAGTGTCAGTTAAAAATAAGCAGCCCCCTGCGCTAAAGGTGACCCGACTCTGGCCGGACAGCAACTAAAAATTGAGGTGCCTGTGGCTCGGGGGCGGGGTATAGAGGAGGATGGAGCCAGTGCATCCTGGGAGCAGCAAAAGCTTTAACTGCGTGGTGCCCGTGGATCCAGATCCCGCTAAACCCCCAAGGTCAACCCTGTGGACCCCCTATGGCCCCCAAAGTAGAAATAACTTGCTTTGAGACAGCACATAAAGCCACACTTGAGAAAGATACATATATCAACTGGATTGACAAGTTGAGGACACAAGTTGAGCAATATAAGATCGAGTGAACAAGATACAAAATGGAAAAATGAACAAAGGTCCAGAGCGATTACCAACAAAGAAGGGTATACTCATGGCTCGGTGAAACATCTAGAAGTAATAACCCTAGGAGGGAGAGGAGATTACAGAGGCAGAGTTGGAGATCAACCCAACAGAGTGGTTCTAGTACCTCATTAAGTGAAAGTGAAGTCCCCAGTACCAGCACAACTCAAGGTCCCTTCTTCCTTTTAGGAGCAGCATCCAATATAACCACAGGAGCGCCAGTAAGAGGAGAACTAGGGGGAAACAGAACAAAAAGACCTCCAAGGAGGAAATAAATATAGTTGTTAACTTGTCCAGTACTCCGTTAACAGCTTTGGAAAACCAAGTCTTATCTAAAGGACTTTCGTTCATACCTTCAGTAAAGCCAGAACCATTCCAATGGACAGTTGATATCTTTAAGTTGAACAGGACATTATGATTAAAGGACTATTTTGGTAAACAGCAACTAATTAGTGAAGTTATTGCAGGAACCAAATTGACATCAATACGCGAACCACTCTTGAAATTTAAACAACTGTACAAATTTGACCCTACTACTATTAATTCATCCATGAAGATGTTCTCCAGGATGTTGGAACAGATCAGTCACCCCACTTTAATAACCTGACGAAGGATGAACATAATACTGTCACAGTTGGTGCTAGAGAGTTACCTGTATCAGGTGATGAACTGGAATCACTGGAGGCCGGCTAGACTGGAACCATGGTTAAGATGAATAGCTCTTTTATTATAAGAAGTGGGTAGCAGTGACAACTGCCTTTGGTGATGAGTGACTGGAACTGGAAACTGGAGACGTTGGAATGAGACCAGAAGGAACTTGGAGGGGCCGGACTGGGACCAGCAGGTAGGCAGACTGAGCTGGTCGAGGTACTAGTAGATGGGCTTGCAGACGGATGGTAGCGTAGAAGCTACTTGTTGTGGCTTGGGAGGCCGTCGGTAGACGCTGGTAGCTGGGTGGCTACGTGGAGCGGCTGGATAGCCGTGGGTGAGAGATGGTAGCGTGGAAGCTACTTGGTGCGGCCTGGGAGCCGTGTGGAGAAGCTGGTATTGTGGAAGCTACTTGGAGCGGCCTGGGAGCCGTAGGTGAGAGATGGTAGCGTGGAAGCTACTTGGTGCAGCCTGGGAGCCGTGTGGAGAAGCTGGTAGCGTGGAAGCTACTTGGAGCGGCCTGGGAACCGTAGGCGAGAGATGGTATCGTGGAAGCTACTTGGTGCGGCCTGGGAGCCGTGTGGAGAAGCTGGTAGCGTGGAAGCTACTTGGAGCGGCCTGGGAGCCGTAGGCGAGAGATGGTAGCGTGGAAGCTACCTGGTGCGGCCTGGGAGCCGTGGGTGAGAAATGGTAGCGTGGATAGCTGAGTGCAGCAGGCTTACGGATAACACTGGTCTAGGAACCAGCAGGAGCCTGGGACAGACTGGTACACAGAGGTACAGCTATAGCACAAGTAGTACACCACGGAACGTAACTAGATGTTCAAGCACTGAGTGCTATTAGAGGAGGATCTATATACCTAGAGTCTGGCAACGATTGGTGGATACAGACAGGTGGTCTGGCAGTGGCATTCAGAGTGGAGCAAGGCACAACATGCAGAGGGAGTAATCATCTCTGCAGCCCTTGAGAATCAGGACCACACCTGTGATTCCAATTAAGACTAGCAATGCTCACAGACAGAGCAGAGTCCAGGTGTTTAATCAGTGTGGGGGGAGAGCAGTCTGCACACACAGACAGCATGATTCAGCCAGAGCAGATGTCCCAGGAGAATTACAAACACAGATCCATGGAGCAGCTGGCAGAGGTAAGTCACAAAAGGTAAAAACTAGACAGGATCGTGACAGTACCCCCCTCTTTATGGGTGGACTCCGGACACCAAGGCAAAACTTCCTTCAGAAATACAAGAAAGCTTCCCAAAAGACTCGAAACTCGAAACACCAGGACAACTTGGAAAACTTCTAAAGACTTGGCTGAGCCTGTCCGATATCTTCAAGAACTTGAAACTTTGAAAACTCTAGAAGGTATTTGGAATATTGTTTCCTGAGGTAATTTGCTCAAAAAACTTTTCCTTGGAGAGCATAATGTCAATCAACTTAAACAAGCCATCTTCCTTAATAACCTTGACCCCAAGACTCTTTGCCTTCTCTCGCTTGGTTTTTCCCCCGAAACGACCCATAATGAGATAATCGATTTTACTGCTTATCTTCTCGGAAACTTTGCCTCCATAACTCTCAATTAACAACTTGGCTTCCTCCTTTTCTATGGACTCCAAGTATCCCACGATCACAAAGGTTAATCCCTTCAAGCATCTCTCTGTCCCTAGAGGAATTTGCATAGTGTTAAGAAGGGTAGCTGAAGAATTTTCCTTTTTCAGCACAGTAGTTTTTACTGGTAATTTTTGGGAGAACGTATGACTAGGAAGAGCATGGTCTGATACCAAATGGTTGTCGAGGAAAGGAGTATTGTCATGCACAGGATCGAATTCAGAATCAGAATCCATGTCCAAAGGAAGATCAGAGGAGTTAACATGACTTGAAAACCTAGAGGACTCCGGAGATGGGCAGAGGGAAACACAACCAACTCTCATGGTATCATGTTGTTGGTCTCTAAAAGTTCTTTGAGTATTCTTCTTTCGGACTGTTTGATCCTGTACCATATGATTTTGAGAAGGGAGAACAGCGGTGTATGCGAGTTTAATATCTGAAGGTGCTGAAATAACTCTAGAATATTTATCAGAACGGGTATCTGGAGACGGACACATAGGAACAAATTCTTTAAGCAGAGCTGTACTGAAGGCTATTATGTCTTGTAGAATTGGATCCTTGGACTCAATGAGTGGGTTGGCCCACTCCAAGGCTTTACCTCTAAAGTGCATAAAAAGAAACAGGACGATGTTGGTGGGAGTAATACCACAGGTTGGATTGGTTCTCATTAGGGCATCATAATGCTTAAGCAATATGGTGTACTGGGACACATCATCATCGAAGGTCATGAACACTATATCATCCTGAGTTACAGCATTCTTTTCAGGAACTGAGAAGGAACCACTTAGAAATTCTTTAACATGATGATTAGATGATTCAGCCGAACTTGATAGATGTTCTTTCTTAGACAGGACAGTAGAAACTTCCACCAAGAGTATGGAAATCTGCTCCTGGAGGACGGGACTTGAAAACCCCTCTTGGGGTACAAGACTTGGGACCCCCTCTTGGGGCATGAGACTTGGGACCCCCTCTTGGGGTGCGAGACTTGGGACCCCCTCTTGGGGTGAGAGACTTGGGACCCCCTCTTGGGGCATAATTCTTGTAACCCTCTCCTGGGGTGAGAGACTTAAGGTCCCGTCCTGGAGTACAGAACTTGACAATCCCTGTTGGAGTATGGGACCCAAAATCCCCTTCTGGGGAAGCTGACTCGACTTTTCCATTTGGGGTATGGAACATGAACCCCCCTTTGGGGATGCGAGGACAGAGACTTCCTCCTGGGGTGAGTCTGCATCTGTTGAAACTGAATAATTGGCTGAGACAAGATCAGTTTAAAATTGAAGCGTGCGCGACACCATCTTGCAAATGGCAGCTAGACTCCATTTTAGAAACAAGAATCTGCAAGACGCCATTTTGTGACCAGCGTCATTTCAAGTTACAACTCAGGAACAGATGGCAATGTTTTTGTTAATCTACCAAGGGCAACTGGAAGAACAAGCTTTCTGAGTAAGAGTAAATAGAATAGACAATGGGTATTTTTACATACAAATTGGGAATCCCTGGATGCAGATAAAGTATAGTTGTGGCAATTGTAATATAATCCAGGCATTGATCTACACAATTGGATTTGTCTGAATCCTAGACAGGATGGCCCCAACTTCACAGCTTGATTCACAGTTCACACAAGAGTCTGGGAGAACAAAAGAGGTTTTTTTACTTTGAACACAGGACAGGTGGGGGCCTGCTGACAGAGGACATGGAACTACAATGCTCAGCAATCCACACTGCTGAATGTTCACTTCGTGTATGAGAAATTATGCACTCAAATCTCACCCATTAATAATTAGCGTCCTTATATCAAACCCCGAATACCCACACATTACATATTCACACATAAGGTTCAATAAGCTCTAAAGTGTATGATTTAAGTTGGTTCAGTTAGTTTAAATGCTGAAAAATAAAGATATTTGATAACTAAGGTATTATACATGCTAAACAAGTCATGTTTGGAGTTGTAGTGATGCGTATCCTTTTTACA
Source organism: Taudactylus pleione (assembly GCA_031769625.1). Lineage (NCBI taxonomy): Eukaryota > Metazoa > Chordata > Amphibia > Anura > Myobatrachidae > Taudactylus > Taudactylus pleione. Next base: position 802,768 of record JAUIMM010000848.1, on the reverse strand, counting down.
GTATTCCGGTGTTATCGGTGGGGAGATCGCATCATACATTCCCGAGTTATGGATCGCAGAGCCTACAAGCAACAAAATGTATATTTTAGAAGCAACTGTTAGGATGCTGCAGGAGGCGTGAAGAGGAAGACCCCCAGCTGTTAGAGGCAGGGAGAGTCTGTTTGAACCAGCCTGTTAAATGTGCTGTAACAGATGCTTCACCCCTGGGAACCAATGATATCGGCAACAGACTTCCCTATTGTCCTGTTTATTCTGGGGGGGTATAAATATGAATGCACGAACGCTGGTTCTGGGTCTTCGTGCTGAATGACGAGGGGTCTCTTGCTGATGCCTATCTCTGGGTTCGGAAGCGCCTGCGTATGTATACTGTACTTCATTGTAGTTTGATCTGTCTGTCTCTCTGTGTCTCTCTCTCGCTTTCTGTGTCTCTCTCTCTCTGTGTGTGCCTCTCTCTCTGTGTGCCTCTCTCTCTCTGTGTGTGCCTCTCTTTGTCTTTCTCTCTCTGTCTCTCTCTTTCTGTGTCTCTCATTGTAGTTTGATCTGTCTGTCTCTCTGTGTCTCTCTCTGTGTGTGTGTCTCTCTCTCTGTGTTTCTGTCTGTGTCTCTCTTTCTCTGTGTCTCTCTCTCTGTCTCTCTCATTGAATTTTGAAGTTTAATCATGCATATGTATATCAACTGTACCTTGTGACTTTATGATTTATTTGCGCTTATTGTACACAGATCATAGCGTGTAACTGACTGTACCTTGTGACTTTATGATGTATTTGCGCTTATTGTACACAGATCATAGCGTGTAACTGACTGTACCTTGTGACTTTATAATGTATTTGCGCTTATTGTACAGATCATAGCGTGTAACTGACTGTACTTTTACATGAATAATACTTTGTGCTTCGGAACCACATGTTCTAAGTCTGGAGTCTCTATTTACTGTATGACTGCGTACGCAAATTAGCGTCATCCTTAGAGGTTTATAGGAAGGATTTTAGAAGGTACAGGCAGGGGTATATAGAGGTTCATTTCAATATCGTCAGATGGGGGCTCATCGAGTGAAGTCACTTACCTACTCACATGGCACATACGGCTATCGATGTCTCAGCAAAGGGTGGAGTGGAAACATGCAGGGTTTTCCTGCAACCGCTTTGTGCTGAAAAATCGCTATCCGTTTTCGTGTGAGCCAAGGAAGCTGACTAGAATCCAGGGACAAGAAAGGAAAAAGTTTGTTTTCCTTTGTTGATAGAACCAAACGCTTAGAGGGGTGTCGCAGTACTGAGTACGCGGCTAAGTCGCAGGTTTGCGCATAGCAGAGACGCACTTTTGCGTATGCAGTTAAAAAGCCATTATACGGTTGTGTGGTAGTCACATTATTGTGTATGCGACTGGTCGCACAATAGCGTATACGTACTTCCGGTTGTGCTGCCACGTGTTTGAACAAAGCCATCGAGGTTTACATTTTTTTCTATTACCAATATCTGGGTTAACGTGTATTTTTGTGCGCAGGAAAAAAAGTGTGTAACAGTGAATATTTGTTGAACAAAGTTAAGGGTATTGTATGATCCTTAAGGGCTAGGTGCAAGGATTAGTCTAGCCGCTCGGTAAGCAGCTTTACCGTTCTATACACAGTAGCAGGTGTACATGTTGTCTTTGTTGTAGAGAGGTGCGTGAGAGTAGCTGACATATAAACTCTCATAGGTGTGGAAGTCGCCTTACTAAATCTTATCCGGGTGTGGAAGTTGCCTTTTTCAAATCTTATCCAGGTGTGTGGGCGCCGCCGACTTAAATCGTCCACAGGTAAGTGAAAGTGTCTTGATTGTCTTTCACCGGTCTAAATCTTTATTGAAAAGCGTAGGCGTTGTCTCAGAATGGGAGCCGCGCAAACAGTAGAGATGTTAGGCAATGATGTGCTGCTAATGGAGGCGCCGATCGGATCGGCCCGTCGTAGCATGCATACCAAGTACGGTACTTATGCAATAAGATATTGTGATTTATGGTTTAATATGACGAGGAAGAGTGTTAGACCGTTTCCCAGAATTGGCAGTTTTGATAAAAATGTGTTAGACAATGTCCAGGATCACATGAGTTTGATGCGCTCCCGAGAGAAAAAGGTTATTTTGAATGTTTAAAACTGTGGCAGCATGAAGGGGATGCTTGGCTTAACAACGTGCAAACGACGCAAACTAGCGTCGTGAGCACATTGCCAGAAAATACATCCGCGACGCTGAATTGCAATACGGGCGAGCCGCAAAATGGCGTGCACGTGCGTCAATGTAGCGTCGTGGAGAGTATTGCCAGCAGTTCACGCTCACCTCCCCCACCTTATGTGGATGGAGGTGCAAGTACAGTTACCAAAAATACCCATAAAAATGTAACAAGCAACTTGTACCCTCTCTTAAGCAATTATAAAGAAAATGTTCATTATGCGGATGATGAGCCTATTGTAATGTCTGCCATTTCCCATGCTGTGCAGATGATAGATGCTGCATCACCACAATCACGAGTGGTGCCGCCATCTCCATCGGTAACAGCAAGGGAAGTGTTAGTGCCCTCTGCACCCGTAGAGGAAGTTATTCATACCATACGTAGCAGCAGCAGATTAAACCCCCAGCCAGGTAACCAGGTCAGAGGTAGCAACACTGCCGGTCTGCATCCCATTCGGACAATAACTGTTCCAAATGGAAATGCAGACGCGAACGGTATAGTGCCCACGAGGGAAGTAGTAATGCATTGTCCTTGGACAAGAGCAGAACTAAATTCCATCATAAATGATTTCCCCGATCCCAAAAAGGAATTAGCCAAATGTCAAAGATTTTTGAGAAATTTGGGTAGTTCTCATGAGCCCACTAATAAAGATTGGCGTGTGGTGTTAAGGGCCTGTCTACCATGCAATACCGACGTGACAAAATTTATCACGGATTGTGTACTGGATGGTGACGTTCCCTTAACAGACCAAGTAAACCAAGGTAACATTTCCCGCATTGTGACTCATTTGGGTGTATATTTTCCAGTAGTAGTTAACTGGAACAAAATTTTCACCATTAAACAGAAAGAGAGTGAGACTGCAGAAGATTATTGCGATCGGGCTCTGCATGCTATCACCCAGTACACTGGGATAGAAGATATTAAAGATAGCACTCACCACAGGAGAATGATCGTCACGGTACTCATGGAAGGTCTGAGAGACGACTTAAAGACTCGGGTTCAGACCTCACAACCTGGCTGGAGGGGACTCACAATAGATAACCTCATAGAGTCTGCCATAGAACATGATAAAAATATCACAAAGAGAGAGACCCAGGGCGGAAAACTAATGGCTGTCAGTATCCAAGCTCCGGAAGGAATGACAATAACATCACAGCCAACCGACACACCTGCACCTGAACAATTACACGTCCTCACCAATCCCACACCACAGCAAACACATCCTTACCCCACATATCATACACAACCACAGGTCCCATACTCATATCCCCCACAATATCCTTACCCTCCCTATCCTTACCCATACCCACCACCTTTCCCTCTTGCTCAAATCCCACAACAGTCTTTTCATCCACCCCGTTCAAAATTATGTTTTAACTGTCACCAAGTGGGACACGTAAGTAAGAACTGCAAAGTGAAGAACACCACACAGGAACACGAGTTTCTCATGGGTTCATAGGTAACCCCAGTATCTTCTCCCAGGCCTTATAATGTAAAATGTGGACGATTTATTGTTGTATTTTAGGTCATATTTAAATGATATTAAACTGTTGTGCTTTATCTCCCACTCATAGGACACAAGGTTGCTAAGGATAAACGGCAGCCATGAAAGGCTGAGGTCGACTACTCGGAATACTATTCAACCCAGTGGCCCAGGCATTATTTAGAGCAGTAGCTATTGATAACAAGATTTAATTGCAGGAACCTGTATGCCGATACTATATCCCTAGAATTATTAAAAATGATAGGGGGACTTATTTTACAGGTGACGTTTCTAAGAACATGTGAAAGGTGATGGGTAACAATACTAAGATTATCCCAGACTGACTTTTCCTTTATTTGCCCCCCTTGGAGATACTGTTCAAACAGGCAGCCTCATGTGAAAATATGATAATGAGGTAACTGTGCAGGATCTCACGAAGATGAATGAGAATAGCCAAAATTGAAAGTGTTATTAACTAACATGTCTAATGCAAACTGTCATGATGTCAAATCTGGAGAATTTGTTATGATCCAAATTTTTTTTAGCTCAGGTTGTTTGACTGATCGGTGGAAAGGTCCGTATCTGACGATACTACATCATCCACAAAGGGTGGCCAGGGAAGATACGTGGGTCCATTCCACTCACTATAGGGAGGTTAACCAACCGGTGGAGATACAAGGCAGAGACAAGGGTGATAACGTGGACCTGTCGATTGCGAGCTTGTGCCGGAAGGATTAAAAAGGTGACGGTGAGATATCTGAGCTAAAGAAATGTGTAGATCAGTGCTTCCAGCAATGGAGTGGTCTGCTGTGGTCATCCTAGTTCTTTTTCTTTCCAGAGTTTTTGTAATGATGATCTGTTTGGGGATACTCAGTGTCTGTGATGGGGGACCGATAAAAGAGATGTGAGCTGATGGCGGAGCTGATGGAGTGGAGTCAGGAGGAGGAGTACAATGCCAATCAGGGGAGTGTCTGACCAATTTTAGTATTGTAATTATGTTATTTGGGAAAAATACTTCCAGAAGTTATGACCCTCACACATGTTGAAATGCTGGGTATACATAAAAACATACCGTCACCCTATCTCCACACACAATATGAACACAGAGGCAAAGAGATATGATGCGTCCAGTGTGTTCCTATTGTGTTGAAGTGTGGAAAATGTAAAAATAGAGTAAAACGAAAGAATTAAATTATGATAGTGGCCAGTATGAATACCGAGGTAAATACAGAACTGCATTACAACCCTGAGCTAGGAAATACCATCATTTAATGTATTATATTTAGACATGCATAGAATGTATCAATGAAATGTTATTTTTAAACACCTCAGATAATGTAAAGTCTACATTCCCCTTCAAGACTGCTTTTATAAGACTGGTGCATTCCCACACCTTTCACATGATCTTCCAAGATCCGCGGTGTGCGTATAATAGTAGTTTTATGTCCCCACCCAGAGACACATTATTGATGGACTAAGAACCACCTTGTGATATCCCATAATAACACCAAAAAAATATGTAAATGTAAGCCTAAATGAAATTCTAAATAGCAGATTGTGATAGCATGTTGTTTGCTATCAAAGGGTGGACTGTCGAAGCTGAATAATTGGCTGAGACAAGATCAGTTTAAAATTGAAGCGTGCAAGACGCCATCTTTCAAATGGCAGCTAGACTCCATTTTAGAAACAAGAATCTGCAAGATGCCATTTTGAGACCAGCGTCATTTCAAGTTACAACTCAGGAGCTAAGAACAGATGGCAATGTTTTTGTTAATCTACCAAGGGCAACTGGAATAACAAGATTTCTGAGTAAGAGTAAATAGAATAGACAATGGGTATTTTTACATACAAATTGGGAATCCCTGGATGCAGATAAAGTATAGTTGTGGCAATTGTAATATAATCCAGGCATTGATCTACACAATTGGATTTGTCTGAATCCTAGACAGGATGGCCCCAACTTCACAGCTTGATTCACAGTTCACACAAAAGTCTAGGAGAACAAAAGAGGTTTTTTTACTTTGAACACAGGACAGGTGGGGGCCTGCTGACAGAGGACATGGAACTACAATGCTCAGCAATCCACACTGCTGAATGTTCACTTCGTGTATGAGAAATTATGCACTCAAATCTCACCCATTAATAACTAGCGTCCTTATATCAAACCCCGAATACCCACACATTACATATTCACACATAAGGTTCAATAAGCTCTAAAGTGTATGATTTAAGTTGGTTCAGTTAGTTTAAATGCTGAAAAATAAAGATATTTGATATCTAAGGTAATATGCATGCTAAACAAGTCATGTTTGGAGTTGTAGTGATGCGTATCCTTTTTACAGTATTCCGGTGATATCGGTGGGGAGATCGCATCATACATTCCCGAGTTATGGATCGCAGAGCCTACAAGCAACAAAATGTATATTTTAGAAGCAACTGTTAGGATGCTGCAGGAGGCGTGAAGAGGAAGACCCCCAGCTGTTAGAGGCAGGGAGAGTCTGTTTGAACCAGCCTGTTAAATGTGCTGTAACAGATGCTTCACCCCTGGGAACCAATGATATCAGCAACAGACTTCACTATTGTCCTGTTTATTCTGGGGGTGTATAAATATGAATGCACGAACGCTGGATCTGGGTCTTCGTGCTGAATGATGAGGGGTCTCTTGCTGATGCCTATCTCTGGGTCCGGAAGCGCATGCGTATGTATACTGTACTTGGGGTCTGTATAATTTCCTTTTGCGCCTAAATTGTGTGTCTCTCTCTCTGTGTGCCTCTCTCTCTCTGTGTGTGCCTCTCTCTCTCTGTGTGTGCCTCTCTCTCTCTGTGTGTGCCTCTCTCTCTCCGTGTCTCTCTCATTGTAGTTTGATCTGTGTCTCTCTGTGTCTCTCTCTCTCTGTGTCTCTCTCTCTCTGTGTGCCTCTCTCTCTCTGTGTGTGCCTCTCTCTCTCGGTGTCTGTGTCTCTCTCATTGTAGTTTGATCTGTCTGTCTCTCTGTGTCTCTCTCTCTCTCTGTGTCTTTCTCTGTTTCTCTCTCTGTGTGTCTCTCTCTCTCTGTGTGCCTCTCTCTCTCTCTGTGCCTCTCTCTCTCGGTGTCTGTGTCTCTCTCATTGTAGTTTGATCTGTCTGTCTCTCTCTCTCTGTGTCTCTCTTTCTCTGTGTCTCTCTCTCTCTCTCTGTGTCTCTCTCATTGTATTTTGAAGTTTAATCATGCATATGTATATAAACTGTACCTTGTGACTTTATGATTTACTTGCGCTTATTGTACACAGATCATAGCGTGTAACTGACTGTACTTTTACTTGAATAATACTTTGTGCTTCGGAACCACATGTTCTGAGTCTGGAGTCTCTATTTATTGTATGACTGCGTATGCAAATTAGCGTCATCCTTAGAGGTTTATAGGAAAGATTTTAGAAGGTACAGGCAGGGGTATATAGAGGTTCATTTCAATATTGTCACATCCCACATAGACAGGGTATCAGGGCGGTGGAGAACCTCATCATGGATAACCCAGTTTATCAGGGTCCTCCTTTCCCGCTATTTCTGAAATTGTTAGAACTAATTCTTGAGAGGAACTATTTCCTGTATGACAATGTGTTCTACCTGCAGAGAGCGGGATGTGCGATGGGGTCCAATGTGGCCCCATCGTACGCCAACGCATTTATGCATATGGTGGAACAGCAGCAATTTCTATTAAAATCCATGCGTTTCTCAAAATCTCCTCCTAGATTGCAGGTTTATTGATGACCTATTGATTTTTTTGGAAAGGGTCAACACAACAGCTACAGAAGACATTAGAGGACCATAATAGAACTGGTCATGAGGTCCAACTGACCTTTAGTATTTCAGAGAAACAAGTTAAACTTTTGGATGTTCAAATTTCTTTAAATAATGGAGAACTAGATACATCCATTTTTGTCAAGGAAACTGACAGGAATACTATTTTACATAGAACCAGTTGCCATCCAAAATCCCTGCGACAGGGCCTCCCCTATTCACAATTACTGCAGGTCCGTAGAATTACTACGAACCCACAAGTACTGGAGGAACAAATGCAAGCCATGATAACCAAGTTTGAACAACGAGGCTACTGTAAAAGGACCTAATTACAGATCAAGGAGAGAGTGATGAACCTACCTAGGGAAACCCTGTTAACACCTAAAGATAAAAGATAAAAGGGTAGAAAATACTAAAGATAGTACCTTGGGTAAATCGGTTTACAACCAGAAGCAAGATCACAACTAATATAGCAAAAAAACTATGGCCAATAGTAAATTCAGATACTGAGTTGCCTAGTCTTCTACTTACACGGCTACTACCTAGTTACACCAGGGGACGTAACCTTAAAGACCGTCTAGAGAAACTAGAGACGTAACGAAGTTAAAATCATTAAACAAACCTAAACAATTTCTTACCCAGAAGAATGGTTACCACACATGTTGTTTACTTGCTGTCTTGTCCATGTGGGTTATCCTACGTGGGCAAGACAGAAAGGCAATTCAAAGAAAGGATGGCGTTTCACCGCTCCGCCATTCGAGCAGCATTAAATAATAACAGTAGTGAGCAGCCAGTAGCTACACTTTTTTTGGCTGCATAACAGTGTTGCTGATTTAAGGTCTAGAATCATTAAGACACTAAGGAGTCACACCATGTGACTCCAATACCATGCACACCTCTTTTGAATTATATATATTTATATAACTAAATGTTATTAACAAATCTTAAAAAAATAAATAAACCAATAAATTAAAACAACCAAAGACTTTTTTTTACACATGCTGCTCCCCAGTAAGCAAATCTGGATTGCTTCAACTAAGAATGAATATGTAACATATGCAAACAATAATGCACAGTGGGTGCGCGTTATAACCAGAGCACATAACATCAGAAAAAGCATCTATATGTAAAAAACATGTAATTTATTGCACATAAACTAAGAGACAAAGGGGTAAATTTACTAAGAATGGAGAATGTTCGAGATGTCAATCTTAGGAGAGTTTAGGAATGATTTTCAACTCACAAATTGACTAAAGGCAAAGTCGGGTGAGTTAGAGAGAGATTTCGCTCTTCTTACTCATAAAACTCGGGTGAGATAGCAAACTCCAATCTTATCACCATCGGGCAAACTCGGACTTTTCACCTAAAAGATGCAGCTCGCAAATTTACCAAGAATCGAGATGACAATCTTGGGTGAGATAACAGCAAACTCTCTGCCAAATTGAAGTTTTAAACACTCGGATATAAAAAAACAAAAGCAGCCGTAGTATCTGAGGGTTTAGACGTGAATGTCACTCCGAGCAGTTCTAAATATAACTGCAACATTTATTGACAAAATGAATACATGAAAAATCAGAATTAAAAATAGCAGCTATGATAACGGATTGCAACAATGTGAATGCAAATGAGCAAGCAATGGTACTTCAATAATCAATTGATCCTGGAGTCCAGACCCCTAAACAAGTGATGGTTATAATAGTGTTCCTCAGTTAGGAAAAAGCTTCCATATGGGGTATATTAAAGATGGTGCACGTACTAGGGCAATAGAATTCCAAATAAACACGTATTGTGTGAATGTTCCACAGCGCTGGTAATACCTGCACAGGTGATGGTACCGTCCCGTGTGATGCTGAGTGTAAATCCGGCAACAGCGGTACAGCAAACCCTGTCCACGAATGGCTGGCTCCGGTGTTCAACCCAAGGTGTGGGGAACTCACGTGGTAATGGAGAGCCGCTCTGGAGGGTCCGTGTGACCAGTGTATTCTAGAGGGTTTCAGGTGGAAGTTAATTCCACAGGTGGATGGGAGACATGAATGTGAGGCTGTCGGTAAAGCCGCTCAGAGTCTGTGACACCCGGAACAGCCGCCTCCGCTTCATTCTGCCAAACAAACTGCAAGTGCTTCCATTCAGTGCTCACAGGATGGGGGAAGATAGGTATGAGGCACCTACGCGATTCAACGTCCTCCTGACGTCTTTTTCAAGGTGAGTGCCTCTCTTCAGCTCATGGGGCTTTACAGAGTGTCAAGCTGGCCACACATCTAAAGATTATCTGTCCAACCAGCCAACTAGTTGATCGGTTGGAATGAAAATCTGGTAAGGTATGAAAGTAAATGCCAATCAGCAATTTGCTCCCAAACGCCGGAAAATGGACGAAAACTGCTGTTTGTACAAATTGTTTAGATCAAACAGTTAACAAACTTGTCTAACGACCATCTTCATCTGTTTTCTGGCATTTAGGAGCAAATTGCTGATCATTAGTTACTCCCATATGTTACCAGATGTTCATTACAACCAATCACCTAGTTGGCTGGTTGGACAGATAATCTTTAGATGTGTGGCCAGCTTCAGTCTATGTAATCATTCCATACAGCTGTATCAATTAGCAATTGCTCTGAGTGAAACAAGTTAAAATCATCTGAATAAAACACATGGAGACACTGTATTGGGTTCAATATGAACACAATTTAACTATTAATCATAACTATTTTATGCAGACGTGTTATACATATATATATATATATATATATATACACATATACACACACATATATATATATATATATATATATATACACACACACACAAATATATATATATATTAGGGATGTGCAGGCTCGGATAGGTTCGAGTTTGCACGTGGAGTTCGGATTTTTCCCTCCAAAAAAAAATGGAACTCAGAACGAGGCAAAATGTCATCTTACATGGACGAACATCATCATTCCTGGACAAAAGACCAGGAATGATGATGTTCGTCCATGTAAGATGACGTTTTGCCTCGTTCTGAGTTCCGTTTTTTTGGAAGGAAAAATCAGAACTCCACGTGCAAACTCGAACCTATCCGAGCCTGCACATCCCTAATATATATACACACACACACACACACACAAATATTATATATATATATATATATGGAGAAAAATACAATAAACAATAGCAATTATTTCTCTGCCATTTAGGTCAGTTAAAAGGGGAAATCTATATAAACCACTAAAGGATAATGTATAATTCATCAGCACATAACAGCACACACCTAAATTACGGTGGAACCCTACTCGTTTTGTTCTGCGTAAGTCCGAGGCTGGTTAAGCTTTAGGGGGGGACCCTATGTCATTTTTTTTTTTTATAACATTTAACCTGTTTTTTACAGGTCTTAACACACAAGCAGCTTACACATATCTCACTGATGTACCTCACTGATGTGCAGGCTGCTAGCTCGTGAGAGAACGTCCATACATCAAAGACAGGTCCTTTTGGCTAAAACACCCGCTAATCTTCTCCTTTCTTACAAGGAGATAAAGACACTGCTTGACATTTTATTTCCATATACAGTAAATCGAGACTTTTATTATTATTCTGGATATTTTATGCATACGCTTCGATATTTAATATATAGTCTTTTATTTTGAGGGACACTTTGTCTCTTAGTTTATGTGCAATAAATTACATGTTTTTTTACATATAGATCTTTTTTTCTGATCTTGTGCTCTGGTTATAACTCGCACCCACTGTGCATTATTGTCTAGTATCACTGACCATATTCCATATAATATACGTGAAGGCAATAGAGGCAAGCTACTGCTCCAGGCTGAATCCAGATGATATATAAATTGGGAACGTTGGCCCCTAAGGGACTCAAAGAAACACTAGGACTACATAGCTTTTTGTAATTATGTGTAATAATATTTAGGTATTTATTATCCGTGTATTTTTGGCTAGTTTTTCTTTTTAATTTTCTTTATATTTTCTATGTGTATTTGAAACTTGATTGTTATGGTCCTTAGAGATAGTACCTTATAGTCTGCACAAGGTAATTGTAGTACGTCCATTGTCATGCATTAATTAAGATTGATGTTTGTTATTGCGTTTCCATAGGAACGAATAGTGATCATGTACATGGGTGTGGCGCGTCGTGTGATGTCACACCCACTGCGACTCCGTTTCTTTGGAGCTTATTGGAGGAGGGATGCTGACGGCAGCGCCGCACACGTGAGTGCAATTTTAGATCAGGTACATTAATGGTTTGGGGTATATTAAGGGGGATGTGTTGTGCCATACTTTGTATCCTTTATAACAGGCATGTGGCCCGAAATGCCGTTGGATTAAAGTCTCACTTGTTTCTATCAAGACGCTGAGTGCCGCCATTCTTTATATATATATATCTAGAAGGTATTGAATCTGGAAATATGAAGAAACAAGCAGGTACTAGTCTGTCAGCTCTATTTAAACGTCTAATATACGGAGCTGCTGTGAGTTACCAGCACCAGCGTACCGTCTCTCACACGGGGCCAGCGTACCGTCTCTCACACGGGGCCAGCGTACCGTCTCTCACACGGGGCTGTGCTCACTGGTGTGCTGCTGGGAGACGGCACGGAGGTTTGAATGGACACTTTGTATTCCGCTGTCCCTAATTGGCTGCACATATTACAAATAGCCAAGTGGCTGGTACGGCAAGTAGTGTTTGTTTAGGCAGATGAAAGTTTTTGCTCACCGCTGCTGTACAGAATGTCAGTGTTGACTGGTCAGACACTTCTAAGGGACACAGATATCGTCTCTACGTGTTTCTCCGCCTTTGTGCATCTCGGCGGCTTCCTCATGATCCTTAAGAATGTTTTCATTAATTAAGAACTAGATCAGAGCCCCGAAGCCAGCACAGTGGTGAGTATTTAGTGGAAGCCACGTAAAACATTATTTGATTGATTGATTACAGTACTTATACAGGTTGAGTCTCCAATAACCAAATATTCCGAAATACAGCATAATTCGAAATACAGATTTATTTTTAGCATTACTGAGATAGTGAAATCTTTGCTTTTTGATGGTTCAATATACACATACTTTGTTCAAGGCATAAAATTAAAAATATTGTATAAAATTACCTTCAGGCTCTGTGTATATGAAACACAAATGAATTTCATGTATGTACACAAACTATGTTTGAGCCACAAAATTATGGAAAATATTGCATAACATGACCTGCAGGCTGTGTTTAGATTTGGGTCCCATTCCCAAGATAAATATTTTAGATATGAGAGACTCAACCTGTATAACTATAAAGTCGGTGACATAAAAAAAAAAAAAACCTGTTAATTTTCCAAAATCCAAATGAGATTTAAGGCCGTATTCAATTTGGAGTGAAAAGCCGTTTTAGCCCATTTTTTGGAGATAATTTCGCCTGAAAAAGTATCTCCGTTTTCAATTCCAGTCCGTATTCGCCTACGCATAAAGTCAATGCGCTGAAATAGGCGAAACTTTTTCTCCACAAAATGGCAGGAGAAAAAAAAAGTGCAAAATCTATAGTTTGGGGTACAGATATTGGGAAACCACCCAGAACCTTTGGTACACCCCCCTCCCCCCCCCCCAAAGAACAAATCATCCAAAAAAAGGAAATATAAAAACCCGGAACACCCAAAAAAATGCCTTCGAAATTTGGGTCAAAAATGAAAAAATTAGGGGGACAACTTCAAAAACTAGCGAAATAAGCTCCTGGGGGAGCTCTAAGATGGGGCCGATTGTTTTTGGGATTACAGGTGTTTGCATGACCGAGGAATTTTACTTTCTCTAAAACTTCACATTAGAGACATAAAAATATGCTAAACCCATTTCCAAGCCCCCAAATTTCATGGAACTACTTATTTACTCCAAAAAACTCTGCCTATGCCATTCTTCTACACTTTTACCTGGACGCTAATAACCAGCAATTACCACCACTAAGTACCCCAACTAGATCCATTAGGGCTAATACTAAACTACCATAATGGTTCCCGAAGTCAGCCCATCCTTTCCTGGGGTACAGAGTGATTCCCCCAATTCAGCCTGTACTTTTCCTGGGGTACAGAGTGATTCCCCCAATTCAGCCTTTACTTTACCTGGGGTACAGAATGATTCCCCCAATTCAGCCTTTACTTTTCCTGGGGTACAGAATGATTCCCCCAATTCAGCCTGTACTTTTCCTGGGGTACAGAGTGATTCCCCCAATTCAGCCTGTACTTTTCCTGGGGTACAGAGTGATTCCCCCAATTCAGCCTGTACTTTTCCTGGGGTACAGAGTGATTCCCCCAAATCAGCCTGTACTTTTCCTGGGGTACAGAGTGATTCCCCCAATTCAGCCTGTACTTTTCCTGGGGTACAGAGTGATTCCCCCAATTCAGCCTGTACTTTTCGCCTGGTTCACATTCGCCGGGTCCCTCTTTCGCCTGTTTGGGAATTGAATACGGTGTAAATCGGGAGCGCGCACGTAAAGTTTCTGCCTCCAAAACAGGCGAACGCGGCGAAAAGTCGGGTAGGCGGAACTTTTTAGCCGAGGCAAAACTAATGAATACGGCCCTTAAGTGGAAACTGAATCCAAACAGGACAATATAAAAGTTTCAAGGCAGAGTAACAACCTAGTTGAAGTCTATAATTATTAATTATATGATTTGGTGAAGCTGCAGGAAACACGGCCAATACGCCTCAATGAGAAGCTGGTGATGAATGGCATTGCAAGACAGAAAAGAACACAACACCCACATAAAGTACAGTAATATATAATGCCTGTCACACACACAATCTTGTTAAAGCCCACAATAAATAGTGGTGCACGATGAAATTGTCTGTGGGCCCTCCCACACACCCTTATTTTGTATATTAAGGACAAGCACAGTTTAACAAACTTTTGTGTCTGGGGTGCTTGGTTTGTTTGGGCCCCCATACATCCAGCTACCATTGAGCTTAAGTTGGCTAACAGTGTTGTTAATCATTGTCATAGTTGGAAGATGTCATTATCATCCTCATCATCACATCAGTGTTAAAATCATTCTCACAAAATATTAGATCATCCCCGCAGGAATACACTGTTACAGAAGTCTCTGTACTTTATTTTAAAGAATTTGTAGTTTCTTTTTATGAAAATATTTTTTTTCACATTTTTGGAAGTAGCCCCCTATGCCGATCGCTCACAAGGTTCCCAACAGGTCATGTTATGAAGATTTCTTCCTATGGAAGCAGGTGGGATAAATAATGACCCAGCAACATAAATTCACCTATGTGTGATTACAGAAATCCGCAATCCGTGACTTGTTGGTGGTACAGGGTGAGTCTCCCATATCCAAATATTCCGAAATACAGAATATTTTTAACATGACTGAGAAAGTGAAACCTTTGCTTTCTGATGGTTCAATGTACACAAACTTTTTTTTAAAGCACAAAGTTATTAAAATACAGTATACAATAACCTCCAGGCTGTGTGTATAAGGTGTATATGCATTGTGTTTAGATTTGGGTCCTATTCCCAAAATATCTCATTATGGTATGTAATTATTCCAAAATACGGAATATTCCGATATCCAAAATACCCCTGGTCCCAAGCATTTTGGATATGGGAGACTCAACCTGTACTCGAGGGCTGGAGCTGAGAACCACTGCTGTTAGGCATTCAACACCAGATTAAGATCCACAGGAGGGACAGATGGAGGCTGCACTGTATGTCTGGACAGATGGAGGCTGCACATGTATGTCTGGAAAATGGAGGGACAGATGGAGGCTGCACTGTATGTCTGGACAGATGGAGGGACAGATGGAGGCTGCACATGTACACACTGTATGTCTGGACAGATGGAGGGACAGATGGAGGCTGCACATGTACACACTGTATGTCTGGACAGATGGAGGCTGCACATGTACACACTGTATGTCTGGACAGATGGAGGATGCACATGTACACACTGTATGTCTGGACAGATGGAGGCTGCACATGTACACACTGTATGTCGGGACAGATGGAGGCTGCACATGTACACACTGTATGTCTGGACAGATGGAGGCTGCACATGTACACACTGTATGTCTGGACGTTCGGTTAGAAGGTCAGTTCTTTGAAAGAAAACTTGACAGAGCTAAAACTTGAAGCTTCAGGTAACTAAGGGCCTGATTCATTAAGGATCGCAAGTGCGATTACACACGCAGATGGCCGATTGTTGCGTACTGCGCATGTATCTCAGTGTGCGAGGGCTCCACTGCGATCGCAGATACTACGCAGACCCATCGCAGATAGATTGACAGGAAGTGAGCATTTAGGGGTGGTGACAGGGGGTGGTCAGCGAAAAGCAGGCATGTCAGTGCGTTTGAACGCCGTTACAGGGGCGTGCATATTAGTCACTTTGATGGCATACGCAGCCTGAGCGCTCACTGCATGCAGCGAGGATAGCAATTTCTGAGAAAGGTCTGACCTTGTGCAATTGTGCGTGAGGCTCCAATGTTACCGATGGTTTCACAAACTTGCAAAGTATTACAGATGTGTATAAGGGGAATCAGGACCTAAGTCTCAATCCCACTTCCAGAGCCTCCATTTCGAAAATGAACATCGCTGACAATCTAAACGGACAGACTACAGAACTCCTTCCTATCACAGCATGAGTCTGCCATATTCTATGGTAATTCCTGGCCCTAAGCATAGTGTGAATCACCATCAAACACAAGCCCTTTGCAAAAACATAACAGTATCCCTTGCACTGGGACATTTGGGTGACTCCATCTTTCCACCAAATAAAGACCTCTGACAATATTTCCAGGGAAAAGATCCTGTCTGCTTCCCAGTTGTATAAGCCCAGAGTGCCCTGTGGCATGGCAAAGTCAGCTTTGGTTATACTACTACCATGGCATTTCCTGACTATATTTTGACAGACTTCCCCTCAAGAGTCGGTGTAGCCGTGGACCCGGCCCACATTGTGATGATAGAGGGCATTCATCTCTGACCTGTGGCACCATTTCCAAAGCACCATGTAATATATAGATTTAAAATGTTTTTTTTGCCATAGCCCTGAATAGAACTGACACCTGCAGCACAGAAATGGTTGGAGACCCAGATCATAGAGGACATCGGCGAGGCACCAGGACATGTGTAAATAAAAATGTGTTTAAATGTCAGTGTGCCTCAGCACCAGACTAAGGCAAGCCGCTGTGGCACTGCAACAGTGCCAGGGTAACCCTGTAACTCCAGGAAGCAAGTTCCAGGTTGTCATGCTATAGAAGGGGAGAGTCCGGTGCTAAATGCCAGGAACCGTGTGTGCTACAGTGTGCTGAGAACCGGAGGAGCTCTAGTTTCCTTCAGCTTAGAATGGTTCTGCACTTCTCTGTGGGTGGGCCTAGCATGTAAGAAGCACCCACTCAGAGGAGCATGGCATAGCATCCAGCAGCCAGGACTATAGTACTCACTATTAGGATGGCGGGGCAGTCCCATAATAGCTGGATGTATTTAGATGCTTAAATGTAACAGGCTGTCGAAGTCGGATAATTGTATATGATAACTTGCAATTATTATCTGACGATTTAGTCGTCTATGGTCTGACGACGAATTGCTTGGACGCTACTCTGCGTCAGCGCAAGTCCGATACGCGCAAATATATATTTATATCACTACAGAATTTGGTCAGAGTGTGGAAGACAGGTTTAATGTGTATGTCGGTGGGTGTTTGCATATGTTTTGAGAGACTCCGCATACTGATACAATATGTCTGTGACAAATAATTAAAAATGTAGCACAGTCTGAATGCAACGTTGGGAATCATTGTCAGAGGCCTGCAGGTCGTTAGCAATTATATACCTTTTTGTGGTGCTGTTTTGGTTTATAGGAACTGACACCTATACTCTAATTAAGTGGAGAGGGGCCTGTCGCAAGCTACCAGACAAGGTGGCAACAGAAAGTCTCCCCCTGCTTAGAAATAAACCTTTATTTACAACTTAGAATTTGGTTCAGGCAATGTCTAAATATTAAAACAATGCCAGTAAATAGATAAAGCTAGGGATATATATATATATATATTAATCCATCACAAATACACTGAATTACAAAGCACACACACTAAGACTTACATGGTTACACATCTCGTATGTGTAACTATATGCACGCACCTTTGAGTGTGCACACACCCACATATACACACAACGCATACTAGCGAATTTACACAATTATCTTACACTCACATATGCACATACTTATAAAAAGGTTCCTTTACAGTAAACGCGATATTAGAGGTTTTATCATTATGTTGTGAAATGTTTGTATATGATATTTAAGGTATAGAAGCTAGTTGACATGTCATGTTTGGTACCATTCTACACCCCTGTTTATTTGCAGATCTTCAGTTCTATCGGCAAGGAGATCGCAGCAGGCATTGGCAAGATATGAATTATAGGTTAGAATGTATCTCTGTATGTGGTGTTTCTTTATTAGTTCTCCGGAGGGAAACCTACACAAAGAAGCAGTTGGAAAGCTGATCCATACATCTGATTACACCATATGAACTAACCAATGAACAGATTGACAAGGAGCAAGAACCAATGGAATCTTGCCAGCTCGTCTCTATTGTTGTATATGTGGTCTGTGTGGTATATAGGCTAGGGCTCTGTGAACTGTAAGGGAGTCATTTTCCCTTACTAGATGACTGCAGGCTTCAGGATTGATGGCTGAGTACTGGATTCCAGAGCGCTAGCATATGTATCGGTCTGTACCTCTGTATTTACTTGCTTTTTGCGCTAATTGTGTTAGATGAAACCGTGTAACTTTCTTTTTTATTGCAATATAACGTTTTGTGTTTTGGAACCACAATTGGATTGGAAAGCAATTATTTCTTACTTGTATCGCTAAATAGCGACATTTTGGGTATAGCGATTAAGGGGTATTGTCTGGACAGCGATTATTTCTCTCTAAGAAATTTAAGGGTATTCATAAGACAAAAATTAAAGGGCAAACTACTTTATTTTGTACATTTCTCATGCAAATAACACAGAAATAAAATCTATTTTTGTCATAGAGAAAGATGAATGACTACATTTTGACATAACACAAGGTCATCTTAAACACATTCCGCAGCATATATCCTAACCCACTGCTCCATGCTCCTTTCTCACTATCTACCCCGTCTGTGTTGCCCCTCGCTGTCTGCCCCCCCTCCCCCCCTAGAATGTAAGCTCTCACGAGCAGGGCCCTCATCCCTCATGTGATTTCCTCCCTTACTTATAGTATCATGTACTCCTAACTCCCCAATTGGCACCTAACACCTGGTTGCTTATGCCCTGCTGCTTGTGGTATACAGCTATGTGTATACGCCATGTCCTTGTCCTGCATTGTTTTATATTACTATTTTTTTCTTGTGTGCTCATTTATGTAGTGTGTAAGGCGCTGCTGAAACCTCTGTGGCGCCATATAAATAAAGGATAATAATAATGGTTGAATTTCCAGCCCTGACCTCATAAGAGCTGCTGTGATCTTCAAGGAGTTGTCCCCAGACTGAAAGAGAGTGCTCTGAATTCATAGTATTGTTCTGGACCGCAAACCAATGATGCCTCGGATGTGAATCGCTTATGGAGATACGCACATACATGTCCTTATTGTATGTAGACATTATGAACTTGCCTTACTCCATGCTAGTTATTACTGGTGTCAGAGCTGCCAGGTGTAGAGAAACGCAGCAGGGTACAGATGCTGGTACAGCTGGTCACACCTAATTCATTGTTTGTGAATAGGCTCCCTGGAATGCCCAGCATCAGTGTCTGAGATCTACAACCTCCGGAAGCTGAATCCAAGGCCGCTAGGAGATGGCACAGAGTGCCGTACACGGGAGCATCAGTAGGGACCTTGCAATATCTGGAGGCATCCCCTGCACAGCAGAATCCATTGGAATCACCACAAATGGGCAGAGAGGGGCTGGGATATATCATGTTCCTTCAATGAAACGGCAAGGGCCAAATGTAATAGGGTCCGAGTTTGTCAAATGTGCGAGTAAAGCGCAAACTCGCATATTTCTCACACCCCCGAAACTCACATCCAGATGTTCTGCCATTGTGAGGATAGAACTCGGTCACTGTAATAGAGTGAGAGTTTTAACTTATGCACTTTTACTTACCTAAAACTCGCAAAATAATAGACCTGCCTCAGGCTAGCGAGTACAGCCTGAGCAGGTGCGAGTTACACAGAAACATGCATAGATCAGTGAGATCCGTGCATGCTTCTGTGTGTGAAAACCTATAGCAGTGTAGAAATAGAAAAAAAAATGGACGTGGGATCCCCCTGTGGCCAGAAACCAGCCACGGGTGTGTAAAATGGCTGTCGCGGAAATGAAGGGGTTAACCCTCATGCTGAAGCACCATTTTTAAAAGGACCTTTAGGCACAGGGAACCATGTACTGTAAATGTATAGGTAATAAGGTATTTTACCATGTTATATTTATTGTGTTGTGAAATAGGGGTAATGTGTCAATTATTATTATTATCATTTATTTATATGGCCCCACAAGTGTTCCGCAGCGCCTTACAAAGTACATAAACAAGTTGTAGACAAGCGACTTACAGAACAATACACTATAGGACCAGGATATGGATAATATATATTGCTACATTAGTGACCATAACACCCAGATAAGCAACAGTGCATAAGCAGCCAAGTGTTAGGTGCCCTAGTGGTGAGTAAGAAGTAGATGAAACTAAAGTAGGGAGAAGCACAAGAGGGTAGAGGGCCCTGCTTGTAAGAGCTTACATTCTAAAAAGGAGGAGCAGACAAACAGGTTAGACATCGGTGGTGGTAGATGGGGAGGAAAGAGCATGTACCAGCAAGTTAGGATAAGAGCTGGAAGGCTTTGATGATGTAGTGGGTCTTGAGAGCCCGTTTGAAGGATTGCAAAGAGATAGAGAGTCTGATGTGGAGTGGGAGAGAGTTCCAAAGGTGGGGAGCAGTGCGGGCAAAATTTTGTTTGGCGGCAGCGTGAGGAAGTAATCAGCTGGCATGAAAGGCGACATGCATTAGTTGAACGGAGAGAGCGCAGAGGAGAGTGAAGGGAGATGAGATCAGAGATGTATATAGGAGAAGATTGGGTGAGGGCTTTGTAAGCTAGCGTGAGAACCTTAAATTGGGTTCTAAAAGGGAAGGGGAGCCAGTGGAGGGCTTGTAAGAGAGGGGAGGCAGATGTAGAGCGTTTGGAGAGGAAGATAAGCCGTGCAGCAGCATTAAGGATAAACTGGAGAGGAGAGAGCTGGGATTTGGGGAGGCCAGATAGGAGGTTACAGTAGTCCAATCTGGAGATGACCAGTGAGTGTATGAGGGCTTTAGTAGCATCCTGGGTGAGAAAGGGTCTAATCATAGAATATTTTTGAGATGAAACGACAGGACTGTGAAAGGTTCTGGATATGTGGTTTGAATGAAAGTGATGAGTCCAGGATAACTCCAAGACAGCGAACCTTGGGACTAGATGATATAGTTATTCCATCAATTGATAAAGAAATAGTGGGAGGGTGGGAAGACGATCAGCTCTATCGTAGACATATTAAGTTTAAGAAATCGCTGGAACATTCAAGAAGATAGCAGAGAGACAGTTGGAGATACGAGTCAGAAGAGAGGGGGAGAGATCAGGGGAGGAAAAGTAGATTTGAGTATCATCAGCATAACAAGAGATATGGTAAGAACTTACCTTTGTTATTTCTGTTTCTACGAAATCCATAGGGTCCACAGGGTTGACCTTGGGGTATAGGTTGGGAACCAAATCCGGGCACCACGCAGTTAAAGCTTTCAGCTCCCAGGATGCACTGGGTCCACTCTCCCTTTAACCCCGCCACCAAGTCAGAGGCACCTCAATTTGTAAGTAGCCAAAGGCCGGAGGAGGAAAGAAAGAGAGAGAAGACTGGAACACCCAATAATCATACTCACAGAGAAGGAGACGGGAAACCGGTGACCAGTAACACAGCCCATATGAAGCCAGGTGCGTCAGGGTGGGCGCCCTGTGGAACCTATGGACTTCGTATAAACAGAGATAACAAAGGTAAGTTGTTACCATATCTCTTGTTTTCTACTTCAGGGTCCATAGGGTTGACCTTGGGGATGTCCCAAAGCAGTCCTTATAAGGATGGGGACGATCCTGTGCTGAGAGGAGAATTCGTCGCCCAAAGGAAGCATCCTGAGAGGCAAAGGAAACCAATGCATAGAACCTTAAAATGGTGTGGACAGAAGACCACGTGGCCACCTTGCAAGGCAGAACAGCCGAGGCGCCACAGCGAGCCACCCACAGTTCGAGTAGAATAAGCATCAACAGAAACAGAAAGGCCTATCCTATGTGTAGGCCCCTGAGATAGTCATACGAAGTAATCTAGCCAATGTTAGTCTATTGGCCGGCCAACCTTTCCTGTGAAATCCAAAGACCACAAATAAGGAGACTGATATCCTGGAGGTACTTGAACGGATGACATAAATCCGGAGAGGCCGGACCACAGTCAATGAGACCACACCAGCCGAGCGGACTGGTGACTGAAATGTCAGTACCATAAGTTCCAGAATAATATGGAACTTAAAAACCACTTTAGGAAAGACATAGTGCGAGTGCAATTCACAACCCTGACATGGTGGACTAACCAGAAGAGGGAGTCACAAGAGAATGCTCCCAATTCAGACACTCTCCTGGCAGATGCAAACACCAGGAGAGACTAAGCTATAGACCATGTAATTGCAATCAAAACCACTTGTTCAAACGAAGGTCCCCGAAGGGCACGAAGAACCACTACCAAATCCCAAGAAGCCCCTAGGGGAGACAAAGGGAGGCATAATCCAGAAAAACACCCTGAAGGATGAACCGGATACCAGCGAGTGGAGCAATTCCACAGCCGAACCCTACTGACAGTGTAGAAATTTGCACTCTCAGAAAGGCCAGGCAGAAGACGAGACCCAAGTCAGCTGGAAGGAATGCCAGAATATCTGGAAAACCTAAACACCAGAGGATCGTAGCGACAGGTACGATACCATAAGAATTATGTATGCCACAGTCTGTGGTAGATCCCAGCAAAAGCTGGTCTATGTGCTCTAAACATTTCAGTGATGACAGAGCGAGGGAAGCCTTAGGACCACAGTAGGGACACAGTCAAAGACAAACGATCCAGGTCCAGGGAAAAACAAGGACCCTGAGACAACAGGTCCGGATAGTGAAACCGCAGGAACGGAGCATAGATGGGGAGACTCCGTAAATATGAGATATGGTAAGAACTTACCTTTGTTATCTCTATTTCTACGAAGTCCATAGGGTTCCACAGGATACCTTGGGGTATAGGTGTGACGTCAGTCATCGGGCACCATAGAGTTAAGCTTTCAGCCTCCCAGGATGCACTAGGGTCCCCCTCCTATACCCCGCCCCCGAGCCAAGGCACCTCAGTTAGTTACCAAGCCATAGGCCGGAGGAGGAGAAGGAAGAGAGAGAAAGAGAATCTGGATACACACAAGAATCACACTCTCACCAGAGGGAGATGGAAAAACCGGTGACCAGAATAAAGCCCATCTGCAGCACAGGTGCGACAGGGCGGGAGTCCTGTGGAACCCTATGGACTTCGTAGAAATAGAGATAACAAAGGTAAGTTCTTACCATATCTCATATTTTCTACTTCAGGGTCCATAGGGTATCCATAGGATACCTTGGGGATGTCCCAAAGCAGTATCCTTTAAGGGTGGGGACGCTCCTGTGCTGAAAGGAGAATCCGCCGCCCGAAGGAAGCATTCTGAGAGGCGAAGGTGTCAAACCTGTAATACCTCACGAAGGTATGGACAGATGACCACGTAGCAGCCTTGCAGATCTGGACTGCAGAGGTACCACGTCGAGCTGCCCACGAAGGACCCACAGACCTAGTGGAATGAGTCTTCACAGAAGGAGGAACCGGCAGACATTCATGAAGATAAGCTTCAGAAATAGTCATACGGATCCAGGCTGCCAAAGTTTGCTTTGAAGCAGGCCAACCCTTTTTACGGAAGCCATAGAGGACAAACAAGGCATCTGACTTCCTAAACGAAGAAGTGCGGTCAACATAAGTCCTTAAGGCCCGCACAACATCCAAAGTGGCCTCACCCACAGAAAGACCAGGTGAGTTAAAGGCCGGAACAACTATTTCCTTGTTAACATGAAACTGGGAAACAACTTTGGGAAGAAATTCAGGCCGAGTGCGGAGCACTGCCCTGTTCCCATGAAAAATCAAGAAAGGGGGTCTACAAGAAAGAGCCCCTAAATCAGAAACACGTCTGGCCGAAGCTATGGCCAGAAGGAAAACAATCTTAGCTGTTAGCCATTTAAGATCCACTGAGCCCAGTGGTTCAAACGGCGGTCCCTTGAGAGCCCTCAGGACCACAGCCAAATCCCAAGGCGCCACAGGTGGAACAAAGGGCGGCTGAATGCGGAGAACACCTTGCATAAAGGTGCGCACATCCGGGATTGTAGCAATCCTACGGTGAAACCAGACAGACAGGGCCGAAACCTGTACCTTCAAAGAAGCAAGGCGAAGCCCATGATCTAGTCCCGCTTGTAGGAAGGCGAGTATCCTAGACAGACGAAACTCCCGCGGTGCATAACCTCTCGGTCGACACCACTGGAAGAACGTATGCCACACGCGATGGTATATTCTCGCGGAAGACGGTTTCCGAGCTCGTAACATGGTACGCACAACAGAGCTGGAAAACCCCCTGGACCTCAACATGGCTGTCTCAACAGCCACGCCGTCAAAGACAGCCAAGTCAGGTCCGGGTGAAGACAAGGACCCTGCGACAGAAGGTCCGGTCGTAGCGGCAACCGCAGAGGACTGTCCAAGGACAGACCCTGAAGGTCTGAGAACCAGTGCCGTCTGGGCCACGCGGGAGCTATCAACAGGAGCGTCCCTCCTTCCTGTTTGAATTTCCGGATTACCCGTGGAAGAAGGGAAACCGGAGGAAACAGGTATGCGAACCGGAACGTCCACCGGACGGACAGAGAATCCCCAGAGACGCCTCTTCGTCTCTTGTGCGAGACCCGTACACCGGCACCTTGTAGTTGTGCCGGGACGCCATGAGGTCGATCTCTGGAAGACCCCACCTGTCCACCAGCAGTTGAAAAACGTCCGGGTGCAGGGACCATTCCCCCGGATGAACGTCCTGGCGACTTAGAAAGTCCGCCTCCCAATTTAGCACTCCCGGGATGAAGACTGCTGATATGGCTGGAAGATTGCGCTCCGCCCATACCAGGATCCGAGACACTTCTACGAGAGCCGCCCGACTTCGGGTTCCTCCTTGCCTGTTTATGTAGGCCACGGTGGTAGCGTTGTCCGACTGGACCTGCACCGGACGACCCTGGTGAACCCGATGTGCCTGCTGGAGAGCATTGAAGACCACACGGAGTTCCAAGATATTTATTGGAAGCTCCGCTTCTGTCGGCGTCCACCTGCCCTGGAACAAGTGTGGACCCGAAACTGCTCCCCAGCCCCGAAGACTGGCGTCCGTTGTCAACAGGACCCAATTTGGTACCCAGAACGGACGTCCCTTGCTGAGATGGGTCGTCTGCAACCACCAGGCAAGGGACAGGCGAACCTCCGGGGTGAGCACTATCGTCTGGGACTTTAGAGACTGAGGCAGCCTGTTCCACTTGGACAGGATCAGGTGCTGCAGAGGTCTGGAGTGAAACTGGGCATATTCCACCATGTCGAACACCGACACCATGGAGCCCAGTAACCTCATCGCCGAGTGTAGAGACACCCGGCGGCTGTGCAGACAACTGCGCACCCTCGACTGAAAAGCAGAGATCTTTTCCCCCGTCACAAAGATCCTTTGCTGTCCCGAGTCCAATAAGGCTCCGAGGTGCAGAATCCGCCGAGACGGGATTAGAGTGGACTTCTGCCAGTTTATTAACCAGCCGTGCCGTTGCAGTAGCGCAATGGTCAGGTCCAAGTGGCGTACAAGGAGCTCCGGAGATCATGGCACTAATAAAAGGTCGTCCAAGTACGGCAACATGCGGACTCCCTGCAGCCGCAGAGAAGCCGCCATGACCGCCATCACCTTGGTGAACACACGCGGTGCTGTCGCCAGGCCAAAAGGCCCGAAACTGAAAGTGGTCGCTGCGGATTGCAAACCTGAGGGAACTGTTGATGGCGCAAAAGAATAGGGACATGCAGGTAAGCGTCCTGTATGTCCAATGACACCATGTAGTCCCCAGATTCCAGCGCCAGAATGATGGACCGTAGGGTCCCGCAAAGACTTGTTGAGAGCTTGGAGGTTGAGAATCGGACGGTACGACCCATTGGGTTTCTGCACCAAAAAAAGATTGGAATAGAAACCCTGGCCCCTCTGGGAGAATGGAACAGGCACTATAACTCCAGCCTGGAGCATAGTGTGCAAGACCTTCCGCATCTCCGTGGCCTTTTTCCGGTCTGATGGTTGACCCGTGGTGAAGAATCGAGCCGGGGGTCTGTGCCGGAAAGAGAGGGCGTACCCGTGGGAGACCACCTCGAGAACCCAAGTGTCTGTCGTGGTGACCGACCAACAGCGGGCGAACTGCAGCAGGCGGCCTCCCACTTTGGGATCCCCCAAAGGGAGGCCCGGACCGTCAGGCCGCAGGCTTGTCATCAGGCTTAGGGGCCGGACGTCTGGTACTCCATGCCTGCTTCCGGGGCTTGGCCGATTTCTTGGGACCAGCCTGTCGGGGAAAAGACTGTGGTTTGGGCCTGCCCTGGGCCCTATAAGACCGTAAGGACGATGGTCCTGAACCAGAAGGAACAGCGGCCGACGGGAGACATGCCGATTTGGCTGCCGCCAGCGTGGCCACAATCTTGTCCAGATCTGGACCGAAGAGAACTTCTCTGTTAAAGGGCAACGCCTCCAAACTCTTTTTGGAATCAGCGTCCGCCTTCCAGGATCGCAACCACAAGGTGCGACGAGCAGCCACCGTTGCTGAAGAAATTCGAGACACTAGGGTACTAATGTCTAAGGTCGCCTCATTGATATAAGTGGCCGAATCACGGAGATTACCAATCAACTCCGTCTGTTCGGCCGGAGTGTCGGAATCAAAGGACGCCTCCAATGAATCCGACCAGCGCTCCATCGCTCTGGCAACCTAGCAAATGGCCATAGCCGGCCGCGCTGCCCCCCCCGCAAGGGAATAAGCGGACTTCAGGCAGATCTCCACCTTGCGGTCCGTAGCATCCTTAAGGGAGGACATGGATGGCATCGGCAATGTGGCACTACGGACAAGACATGTCACATGAGAATCCACCTGTGGAGGGGATTCCCACTTAGCAAAATAATTATCCGCAAACGGATAAGCCACCGCCAGGCGCCTCTGCGGCTGGTATCGCTTGCCAGGCTGTTTCCACGCCTCCTCTAAATGGTCCACTAACTGACCCGAAAGAGGAAAGACTGTGGCGTCACCTTTCACATCCTTAAAAAAAGGCATACTTGGATTTAGCAGCTGGGGGAACTTCGTCCTCAATCACCAAGGCTGTGCGGACTGCCCGAATAAGTCCAGGAATATACACCTTGGACCTAGCGTCAGCGTCCTTAGTATGGAGAGGTTCCTGATCGTAAGGATCCAGAATCTCCCCATCATCAGACGTCCCTTCGTCATCCTCATAAGGAGCCGACAGAGATGCCACCGGCCGTTTATGTGGCCGCATCACAGCCTCCCCCTGCAACACATCCGACAAGTGCTGTAAAGAACTCGTCAGGGAGTTAACCCACGCCGGCTCCTGAGACCCCGGGAGAGGGGAAATAGGGAGACTGCGGGGTACCACCAATTGTCTTGGGAAACCCTGCATGGGTGAGGACACCACTGACTGCTGGGACAAACCCATCTGCGTAAACGCGGGCTGCGGAGCTAACTGGCCCACTAAGGTTGTAAGCGCCTGAGCGAAACAAGCCCAGGGCGGCTCCTGTACCGGTGCTGTAACCGTAATAGGCCGCGCCATTGACAAACACTGCCGGCAGAGGCCCTCCGCGCTACCCTCCCCCTCCGCTAAAGGTACTTTACACGTAGTACACTGTAGCCGGAGAGGAAAATCACTTTCAGACATGATGGTACCAAGTATGTGACCCTTCTCACCAATTGTATTTTAAAGAGGCGAGAGACCACCCTGCAGCACCGCACCGCAAGGGCTTAGCAGAAAGAACAGGGACAGTAATAAAGCTGACAGTCAGAATAGAAGATACAGGCAGCAGCGCTAGCACAGTCACATATAATGCAAAGAAAATCAATTCCTGCACTAACCAGCGCTGATCACTCAACTACGCAGACATAGAGTCTGGTAGGACACAGCGCTGCATACACAGACCTGACCACAGCGGAGGAGAGGTATGCGGGGGGACCCAGACCACGATGCCTCCGTCCAGGCTTCCAGCAGCGTTCATCATGCGTTCAGAAGATGGCCGCCGAGGAGCAGAGAGGAGGCTGGCCTGGGGGAGGAGCGCTGCCACAGGGCCAGTCGGCAGTGTGCAGAGAGGGCTGTGTGCAGCGGGGGAGGCGCCGGCTGTGAGACAGGGAAGGCTCGCTCCCCTGGCATGCATTTAACCCCCGGGACGCCGCAGCGCTACCGCTCTGCTGCGGTCCGCTGTCCCAGGGGGGTAGTGGAAGCGCAGGTTACATACCTGGCTCCACGCTGCAGCCAGTCCCCAGGGAGCCCCCTGCCTGGGGACTCTGGACCATGTAACAGCGGGGACCCACCACGGGACCCCGCTGATTACCTTGCTGTCCCCCTTGATTCCGGCCATGGTCCGGAACATCTGGGGTCACTGCTAGCTGTGACCCCAGATGCTCACCAGCATCCCCGGATCGGTACCGGCGTTCTGGTACCGGCGGGGGTGTAGGGAAGACAGCATGGACGTCAGGACTGACTGTCCATGCTGTACATCCAGATGTGCAGCCACAGCTGCATGCAGGAAAACTTCAGGGGCTCTTCTTAGCCCCCACTCCAACAGGTGCACCCGACTCTGGCCGGGCAACAAACTAAACTGAGGTGCCTTGGCTCGGGGGCGGGGTATAGGAGGGGGACCCTAGTGCATCCTGGGAGGCTGAAAGCTTAACTCTATGGTGGCCGATGACTGACGTCACACCTATACCCCAAGGTATCCTGTGGATACCCTATGGACCCTGAAGTAGAAAATCTAAGTACCAGTGACGTCCGGGACGATCTGGAGCCACCAGAAGGAAAGCCCCTCTGTCTCGAATGAAACTTCCGAAGACCTCGAGGAAGAAGGGAGACCGGAGGACACAGGTACACAAAGTGGAAGGACCACTTCACTGATGATTTCTTCAGTACCCCTAGTGCTAGACTGTAACACCGGTAGTGTGTGATAGAGTCAGAAGGCTATGAGGATCACCTCAGGGAGGCCCCCTCTGCTCACCAGGAGTTGAAACCACTTTTGGAGAAGAGACTAGTCCCCGGTATGCACGTCGGGATGGCTGAGGAAGCCCGCTTCCCAGTGGTGAGCTCCTGGAATGAACACTGCAGAGATGGCCGGGAGCAGACCCTCGGACCATGTCAGAATGTGTGAAATTCCTGTCAGTGCCACCCAACGATCAGTGTTGCCTAGATGGAAGCCACTGTTGTGACACTGTCGGACTGAACCTTTTCAGGTTTACCGTGAAATATGTGTTAGGCCAGAGTGAAGGCCCAAGACAGCCTAAAGTTCCAACAAGTTAAGTGGCAGGGCGGAATCGACAGACTTCCAACTGCCCCGAAACGAATGTGGACCAGACACTGTCCGTAGCAAAGAATACCCTGGACGAGATGGCCATAGCCACCTGGACAGAGACCGACTCTCCTCCGAAGAGAGCATTATCGTTTGAACAGTGATCCGATGGAAAAAACTTATACCCTCTGGAGAGGAGCCAATTATGGCAAGGCCTGGAATGGAACCGAGCATATTCCACCCTTCCAAAGGTAGACACTCTGGATCTTTGATCTCGCATCACAGAGTGTAATGACATATGTCGACTGCGTAGAAATCCGCGCACTCCTAGTTGAAGAGTGGAGATCTTGTCTTACGCCAGAAGAATTCTCAGATTCTGAGAATCCAGCAGGGCTCCTAGATGAAGAATACCCTGTGAGGGATGCAGGGAGGACTTTTTCCCTGTTGATTAAACTTCTGTGCCGAGAAGAAGCCACGGTTATCCTGACCGGGCTGTAAAGTACCTCGGTGATCCTGCTAAGAGCAGGAGGCCGTCCAGATACTGGAGCAGTTGGATACATTGAACAGGTGAACTGTCAGAAAATCCATAAAGCTGGTAAACCCCGGTGGTGCTGAGGACAGTCCCGAAAGGGAGAAAATGAAAATTGCAAGTGTTGCTGTGGCACAGCAAACCTGAGCCCATGCTGATAAGAGGGCTCTATATGTACCCGTGGGTCCATGTCCCGAATATTCCGAGATGCCTTAAAGTCCCCAGGTTCCAAATATCGGATGATGGAGCATGGTGGACTCCTCCTGAGTCCAGGCACCCTTAGAATCGGATTCAGGTATTTGAGACAGAGGATAGGCAAATAAGGACCAGTAGGCCACTGCCCCAGAAAGAAAGTAGAACAACCAGTCCCTCGCTGAGATAGTGAGGCCGGCCTAAATAGCTCTGCTTACCGCAAAAAACTGTATAGCTTTCTGGATTTGTAAAGCACTGATCGGGTCTGAAGAAGGGCCCGTGTAACAACACCTGTGAGGAGGTCGCCTGAGCAGTGAGAGGCCGTACCCGTGAGAGATTACAACTCCTACCCAAGCATCCGTGGTGACTTGACACCAGCACTGGGCGAACTAAGAAAGTCGGTATCTCACTCTGGCATCCCCCAGATGTAGACCTGTCCCGTCAGGCTGAAGGTTTATCCTTAGGCTTAGAAGCAGGGTCATCTGGAAGTCCAGGTCTGCTCGTACTGGATATGGTGGCCCTCGTGGAGGCCGACAGCCTAGGAAAAAACAGGCCTTAAGGCTGACCCTGAGGACCAATAGACTTCTCATTAGTGATACTGCCAATGATGCAACAATCTTGTCAAGGTCAGGACCAAACAAGATCTTCCCCATAGATGGTGTCTGCACCTCTGCTTTCCCAGAGCGCTGCCATAGTGTATTGCGGCGGATACAGTCGCAGCCGAAACCCAGAAGGTTAGAAGACTGGCATCCAATGTAGGTATTCCCACATATGACAACTGCATATTTTATGTGAGCGGCAAAAGACATTTGAACCCCGGACGTGTTGTAGGGGGAAAATGTTACAAATGCATCAGCCCAGTATCCAACAGTATTAACCAACCATGCGATGGCCATGGTAGGACGGGCAACAGCCCCTGAAAGCGAGTATATTGATATCAGGCAAAGTTACCACCTATGGATCCATAAAATCCGTCCAGGCCAGAATGGGGGGTGTAGTAATGCCTGTAATCCGACGATTAACATACAAATCCACCCCAGGAGGTGATTACTATAACTTGTGATGACCCTCAGGGAATGGGAAACAGGAGGCCTTTGTGACTCCTCGTATCTGGCGACAGCCAGACTCCCGCCATGAGATCCACCCGCTGGACAGAATTGGGGAATGTATGATACAGGTGCAGGATCAACATTCTCTATAACCAGAATGGACCTGGCCACCAGCCCCAAAGCAGAGATAATAATACCTGAAATCGGCTCCCCCATGTAAGAGGGAAAGAGCCCAATACATCATCCAGTTCACGGCAGAGCCAACTGGGAAGTAACCACAGGGCGTATATCACACCATTTCTGTTGTGGTAATCCCTGCAAGGGGAATGAAAGACCGTTGTGGTACCGGAGGTAATTCATGTACTGTGAAAACCCCGGCAGGGAGCGATAGTCTGTGACACAGGGGTAAATTGCAAGAAACTGCAAGATACCCTGAGTTGAGAAGTGCAGTATGGTGAAGTAACGCCAAGTGAGTTACGACAATGGGGCCCGCCCGGCGATCCGCAATGGAGAGGATCCTGAGAAAATAAAACGCCCAAGGGAGTCGTATACATAACTCTTTCTGAGTCAAATCCTCCGTACTAATACCTGCAGCACATGACTTGCAGGATAACAAAAAATGGGTGCAGTATCGCGCTCTATCTCCTGGTCAGACCAACAATCTTGGCGGAAATATTAAGCAGCGCCATACCGGTCCTGACTGACGCTAAGATTAGCTGCAGGGACCCATTATCAGCGTATGCAACACACAGTTCCACCTAAAATATGGCAACATGCAGCACGCAACCGTATGTGACAAACCTCACAAATATTGACAAGTATATAAATGTGAGGTCTCAGGACCACCCTAAGTACAGCTGTATTAGGGCAGATAGAAAGAAAGGGGGTAGATATACACTGACAGGTGAGAGAAAAAGAAGACAGTCAGCACTAGCATAAGTCACATACAATGCAGAATATATATATATATATATATATACACACACATAAACATGTCATATAATATACTGCACAATGTTGCTACATTCAACTGCCCAGATTCAGTGTCTGGGAAGGCTATAGCGCTGTGTACACTGACCTAATGGTGAGGTACGCGGGGGGACTGGGCTCACTGTCATCTCCAGAGATCTCTGCAGCTACACCACAGAGAAAATGGCCGCCTGGAAACCTCAGAGGAAGCGTGGCCTGCGGAGGAAGCAGCTCAGCGACGCCAGACTATATCACTGAAAGGCGCGCTGAACTGAGGGGAGGAGCCGCTACAACAGGGAAGGCTTCCTCCCCTGGCTGGCTATTAACCCCCGGGACGCCGGCTCTTAAGTCCCTGGTGGTCTAGTGGACACGCGGGGTGTGGGGGGCCCGCCAGCGCCTTCGGTCTGTCCCCAGAGACAGGAGGCATCGGACTGCATTTGGAAATGCGTGGATCACCGCAAGCGGAGACCCGCGACCTACCTGCTCCCCGACGATCCGGCAGCAGTCCTGGGCACCCGCAGAGTCTGGCTAGTACAGACTCTTGGGTCATACTGAGATCCCCAGATCTGTACTGGCGTCTCAGCGCCGGCGGGGTGACGCTGCCGCTTAGAAGAGTCCAAAAGTAAAATAAAAACTCATAAAATAAAAGAAGCTTAGGGGCTGCTAATCAGCCCCCCCTGCGCTAACGGTGACCCGACTCCGGCCGGGCACCAACTTAAACTGAGGTGCCTCTGGCTTGGGGGGGGCTATAGGGAGAGTGGACCCAGTGCATCCTGAGAGCTAAAAGCTTTAACTGCATGGTGCCCGGATTTGGTTCCCAACTATATACCCCAAGGTCAACCCTGTGGACCCCCTATGGACCCTGAAGTAGAAAGAGATGATAATGGAGGTCAAAAGAGCTGATGAGTTCACTTAGAGAGGAAGTATAGAGGGAGAATAGGAGAGGTCCAAGAACAGAACCTTGGGGAACACCTACTGTAAAAGGCTGTGGGGAAGAGGAGTCATGACAGGAAACTGAGAAAGATCGGTCAAGAGGTAGGACGACAGCCAGGAGAGGGCAGTGTCACGTAGACCAAGGGAGTGAAGGATATGCAGCAGGAGAGGGTGGCCCACAGTGTCAAAAGCAGCAGAGAGATCAAGGAGAATGAGCAGAGAGTAATGGCCTTTGGATTTGGCAGTAAGGAGGTCGTTGCTGACTTTCGTGAGGGCAGTTTCAGTGGAGTGGAGAGAACGGAAGCGGACTGAAAAGGGTCAAGGAGGGAGTGGGAGGAAAGAAAAGCGGTAAGGCGTTTGTAGATAATCCGCTCAAGGAGTTTGGAGGCAAAAGGGAGGAGAGAGATAGGACGGTAGTTAGAAAGAAGGTTAGGATCAAGGGTAGGTTTTTTTAAGAATGGGGGAGAAAAGGGTATGCTTGAATGCAGAAGGAACAGTGCCTGATGAGAGGTAGAGGTCACTGAGGTGGGCAAGATGGGAGCAGGCAGAAAAAGAGAGGTAGCGGAGGAGGCGGGAGGGGATAGGATCAAGGGGGAGGTGGAAGGGGGGAGGACCGGATGAGGGCCATGACTTCCTCTCCAGATACAGGGGAGAAGGATGTTATTGGTAAAGTTGATGGGGAGGGGTGATCTGGGAAAGGAGGAGGTGGAGAGTTGGGGGATTAGTTGGATATGATGTCCTGACATATGGAATAAATTTTAGATGTATGTAAAGTAGGTAGCAAAGTCAAGGGCAGAGAGCAAGGAGGGGAGACGGGGAGGGGGTGGGCGAAGGAGGGAGTTGAAAGTGAAGAGACGCTGGGGAATTGAGGAGTGGGAGGAGATGAGGTGCTTGAAATATGACTGTTTAGAGAGGGAAAGGGCAGCACTGTAGGATGAGAGCATACATTTAAAATGAAAAAAATCTGCCTTAGAGCGTGATCTTCTTAACTGTTGCTCGGCGGTTCATGAACACTTTTGCAGGTATCTGGTGCATTTAGAATGCCAGGGTTGAGGAGTAGATCTGCGAGTGTGAGTAGTGATCGCCGGAGCAACAGAGTCCAGAGCAGAAGTACAGGAGGCGCTGTATAGGAAAGTGGCTTGTTCAGGGCAGGAGATAGAGAGGATAGGGGAGAGAAGTGAGTCAAGCAGGGAAGAAAAGGAAACAGTGTCGATAGCGTCAATGTTACGCTTAGTGATGTGGCTTTTGGAGGTAGAGGAGGGGAAGGAGAGAGGGACAGGTTAAAAGAGAGTAGGTGATGGTCAGAAAGTGGGAATGGGGAATTGGAGTAATCAGAAATATCACAACGGTGAGTGAAGACCAGATCAAACAAATGGCCACTCACATGGGAGGGTGAGGAGGTCCATTGGGAGAGACCAAGTGAAGATGTGAGGGTGAGGAGTTTGGAGGCAGATGATTCTGTGGGGATATCAATTGGAATATTGAAGTCACCTAGGATAATGGAAAGAAGGTATGAGGAGAGAAAGTGAGTGAGCCAGGAAGCAAAGTTGTCAAGGGAACATGGAAGGAGGGACAGGGGGACGATAAATGACAGCTACTCGGAGGTGTACTGGGTGGAAGAGGCGTATAGCATGGACTTCAAATGTAGAGAATGTAAGGAATGGGTTGGTATGAGTAACCAGGGGATAGAAGGACCCCAACACCAGAAGGTGGGCAGGAAGGGAGATTAATGATATGTGGATGGATGTGGGGTGAAGTGACATGGAAAGGGGGGTGGGAGGAGGGATTAGCAGTGAGGTGGTAGGACCCCCATGGAGTATAAGAGAATGAAAACAGGATTTTGGTACTTACTGTTAAATCCCTTTCTCCGATTCCACGGGGGACACTGGAGTCTCAGTACAGTGGGGTATAGATGTGGGATAACCGGGAGCTGGCACTTTAATAAATTTGAATAGTAGCTAGCTCCTCCCCCTCTATACCCCCTACAGGTCAGTCTAAATAAACTGTGCCCGAGGAGAGCGGGAAATATAATAACAGAGGAGAAGAGAAGCTGGAACATACATAAACAACAAGCAAATATGCAAACAAATCAAGAAGACCTTGAAGAAAAAACTGACTGTCCAAACCTGGCAGAACAATAACAAATGCAGGTGGAACAGCGCCGGGTGGGCGTCCAGTGTCCCCTGTGGAATCTGAGAAAGGGATTTAACGGTAAGTACCAAAATCCTGTGTTCTCCTTCATCCACTAGGGGACACTGAAGTCTCAGTACACTGGGGACGTCACAGAGCTCACATCCTGGGCGGGAGAGCGCTCAGAACCCTGCAAAACAGCACGGCCATACTGTGAAGCAGAAGCCGCAACCGTGTCAAAACGGTAAAACTTTGTAAAAGTATGCCGGCCCAACCGAGTGGGCGCTCGACAAAGCTGGATCAAGGAAACCCCGCGGGCAGCCACCGACGAAGGACCCACCGAGCGCGTAGAATGCGCTGTGATTGAAGTAGGTGGTTGCTTTGATGCAGCCAGATAGGCTTGTCTGATTGTCAGACGAATCCATCTAGAAATAGAAGCCTTAGAAACCGGCCAACCTGGCCGCGCCATATCATATCGAACAAACAGCGTATCCGACTTCCGGAGGGAAGTCCTATCAACATAAATCCTCTTAAAACACCGGAACTACGATCGGTATGAAAATTGCTGATATCGCTACCGCATATTCCTGTGCCCAGAGAAGAATGCGGCTTACCTCCGTCATGGCGGACCGACTCTTGGTACCGCCCTGTTTGTTGATGTACGCCACAGCCGTGGCTTTGTCGGATTGCACTCTGATGGCCTGGCCCTTCAACAGAGGATGTGCCACCTGAAGAGCATATAACACGGCCCTTAGCTCCAGAATGTTTATGGGCAGTACTGCCTCCAGCCGAGTCCAGCGGCCCTGAAAGTGGCTTCCCTGAGTCACTGCCCCCCATCCTCTCAGACTGGCGTCTGTGGTGAGGAGAATCCATTTCCACAGTGCAAACCTCTTGCCTGCCAATAGGTGAGAGGAATTCAGCCACCAAAGGAGAGATGTCCAAGTCCTGGGTGACAGATGAACTCGCTGGTGAAGGAAGAGGTGGGACCCTGACCACAGAGAGGAGGTCCAGTTGGAATGGACGGGCATGGAACCGCCCGTATTAGATGGACTCATGCAACCATCTTTCCCAGAAGGCGAATACACAGGTGCACTGACACCCTGCGATGACGCAGTATCATTCGCACCATGTGTTGGATGGAGGTGACTTTATCCTGTAGAAGAAACACCTTCTGCTCCACTGTGTCCAAAATCATCCCTAGGAAAGGCAGACACTGTGTAGGCTGAAGATGAGATTTTTGTAATTCAGGATCCATCCGTGTTGCAACAGCAGACTCTGTATTACCCACATGTCCTGCAGTAATTGACAGAGCCTTGAGGAGTAGGTCGTCCAAGTAAGGGACAATAGTAACCCCTTGTATCCGAAAGAAGGGCCATCATTACTGCCAATACCTTCGTGAACACTCTTGGTGCTGATATGTAGGGGGGTATAGAGGGGTATAGAGGGGGAGGAGCTAGCTACTATTCAAATTTAATAACGTGCCAGCTCCCAGTTATCCCACATCTATAACCCACTGTACTGAGACTCCAGTGTCCCCTAGTGGATGAAGGGGAGTAATAGGAGAAGATGGGGAGGGAGGTAAACAGAGAGGAGATAAGGGGAAGAGGAAGTGGAGGAGACAAGGGGGAAAGGATAAAGGTGGAAGCAAGGGGCAGAACAAAAGGTAGACACTGAGTGAAGGTGGGAGCTGAAGAAAACATGGTCATGGTAAGGATGATGTAACTAGGGGAAGAGAAAGTTGTAAGTAGGAATGAAGAAAGAATGTAAGAGAGAGGACAGGAGAGAGAGAGCAGGAGAGAGGGCAGGAGAGAGAGCAGGAGAGAGGGCAGGAGAGAGAGGGCAGGAGAGAGAGAGCAGGAGAGAGGGCAGGAGAGAGCAGAAGAGAGGGCAGGAGAGAGAGCAGGAGAGAGAGCAGGAGAGAGGGCAGGAGAGAGAGGGCAGGAGAGAGAGAGCAGGAGAGAGAGAGCAGGAGAGAGGGCAGGAGAGAGCAGGAGAGAGGGCAGGAGAGAGCAGAAGAGAGGGCAGGAGAGAGAGCAGGAGAGAGGGCAGGAGAGAGAGAGCAGGAGAGAGAGAGCAGGAGAGAGAGGGCAGGAGAGAGAGGGCAGGAGAGAGAGGGCAGGAGAGAGAGCAGGAGAGAGGGCAGGAGAGAGGGCAGGAGAGAGAGCAGGAGAGAGAGGGCAGGAGAGAGAGGGCAGGAGAGAGGGCAGGAGAGAGAGCAGGAGAGAGGGGAGGAGAGAGAGCAGGAGAGGGGGCAGGAGAGAGGGCAGGAGAGAGGGCAGGAGAGAGGGCAGATTTCCAGAAATATAAGTGGGAAAAGTGTGTATGTAAAATAAAAGTTTATTATTGAGTATAATAAAAGTGGAAATTTGATGGGAGCAGAAATGAAATAATAAAATAGACAGTGGTTGGAGCTAGATGATATAAGACTATGTATAGTCAATGTGCAGACTATGCACTTATAGGAATGTAGAAGGTATTTTGTTAGATGGTATTGACATTTGGAGACTAAAAGTGTTTGCAAGCCAAAAGGAGAAAATAAATGAATAGCGCTGTGGATGGTGACTGAATTAAAATAACCCAAGAATAAAAATTGAATACAAATTTATTAAACACATGCTGTACATATGCAACAGCCTTATACAAAAATCTATAAACAAAAGATAACTGCATATATGACACATTACAAGTAGTAACAGTAGGTGTCTGATATGCAACAATAGTAATAATACTATAAATCTTTATCCACAGCTCCAGTGTATATCCTGCGTCCAGCTGTAGGTAAAAACACTATGTCTAGTCTCTGATAGTATGTGAAGAACAGGGGTAGACAACCTGTGGCACTCCAGCTATTGTAGAACTACACATGCCAGCATGTCCTGCTACAAATTTGCTGTGGCAGGGTATGGTGACGTGTAGTTACACAGCAGCTGGACTGCCACAGATTGCCTAGTGAGAGGGGATACGTTCAATATCCAAACATGCGGATGCCGATGGACGGCTACAATGCCGACGCTGAAATCCCGCACTTGTCAGATTTGCCAGAATCCCGACCGCCAGCATACCGAAGGTAAATCGCAAGGTTAGGGTTAGAGTTAGGCAATAGGGGGATGGTTAGGGTTAGGCACTAAGATGGGAGCGTTAGGTTTAGGCACATGGCAGGGGGAGGCTAGGTTTAGGTACTGGGGGGGAGGCTAGGGTAAGGCACTGGGGAGGAAGGGTTAGGTTTATGCACAGGGGAGCAAGAGGTTAGGGTTAGGCACTAGGGGAGGGTTAGGGTTAGGCACAGTGGAGGTTAGGGGTTAGAGTTAAGCACCGGGGAGGGAGGGTTTGGTTTAAGCACAGGGGAGGCAGAGGTTATCGTTAGGGGTTAGAGTTAGGCACAGGGGAGGGGAGGCTAGGGGATAGAGTTAGGCACCGGGGAGGGAGGGATAGGTTTAAGTACAGGGGAGGCAGAGGTTAGGGGTTAGAGTTAGGCACCGGGGAGGCTAGGGGTTAGAGTTAGGCACCGGGGAGGGAGGGTTAGGTTTAAGCACAGGGGAGGGAGAGGTTAGGGTTAGGGGTTAGGCACTAGGTGAGGGTTAGGGTTTGGCACAGGGGAGGGAGAGGTTAGGGTTAGGGGTTAGAATTAGGCAATAGGAGAGGGAAATGTTAGGTTTAGGCACTAGGGCGGGGAGGTTAGGGTTAGAGTTAGGCACTAGGGGAGGGTTAGGCACAGGGGAGGGGAGGTTAGGTTTAGGAACTAGGGGGGATTAGGGGTTAGAGTTAGGCACTAGGGGACAAGGTTAGGGGTTAGAGTTAGGCACTAGGGGAGGGGAGGTTAGGTTTAGGAATTAGGGGGTAGGTTAGGGTTAGAGTTAGGCACTAGGGAAGGGTTAGAGTTAGGCACTAGGGGAGGGTTAGGGTTAGGCACAGGGGAGGTGAGGTTAGGTTTAGGAACTAGGGGGGGGATTAGGGTTAGGGGTGGTTAGGGGTTAGGCACTAGGGGAGGGTTAGGGTTAGGCACAGGGGAGGGAGAGGCTAGGATTAGGGGTTAGAGTTAGGCAATAGGGGAGGGAAATGTTAGGTTTAGGCACTAGGGCGGGGAGGTTAGGGGTTAGAGTTAGGCACTAGAGGAGGGGAGGTTAGGTTTAGGAACTAGGGGGGAGGTTAGGGTTAGAGTTAGGCACTAGGGGAGGGTTAGGGTTAGGCACAGGGGAGGGGAGGTTAGGTTTAGGAACTAGGGGGGGGATTAGGGGTTAGAGTTAGGCACTAGGGGAGAGTTAGGCACAGGGGAGAGGAGGTTAGGTTTAGGAACTAGGGGGGAGGTTAGGGGTTAGGGTTAGGCACTAGGGGAGGGTTAGGCACAGAAGTGGGGAGGTTAGGGTTAGGCACGGGGAGGGAGGATTAGGGGTTAGGTTAGGATATTCACCTCTCCAAATTGGGATTGTAACCTGTTCGGGATGCAAGCGTTCGGATTCAGAATGCCGGGATCCCGAGCACTGGCATCCTTGACCCATCACAATGAGAGAAGAGCACAGAACATGCGCAAACACTGATCCTATTATGTCACCTATACAGGGCTTGCATTCTCTTCTACCAGACCATGGTCCTACTACCCCACTGCTAATCCCTCCTCCAACCCTTTCCATGCCACCTCGTCCCACCTCCATACACATCTCGTTAAGCTCCCTCCCTACTCACCGCCTAAAGGCTCCCTTCCCAGCACTGGTGCCCGCACAATCTCTCCACTCTATTCATCTCGGTCCCCAGAATTAACCTCACATGCTTGTTACAGTAATCCTGAAAATGTCATTCACATCTCTCCCACAAACACTGTCCCTCCCACCCATGACCTTTTCATCTCCAACAACTTGCATCTCCTAGCCGTTACTGAAACCTGGATTTCACCTTCTGA
Source organism: Taudactylus pleione (assembly GCA_031769625.1). Classification (NCBI taxonomy): domain Eukaryota; kingdom Metazoa; phylum Chordata; class Amphibia; order Anura; family Myobatrachidae; genus Taudactylus; species Taudactylus pleione. Next base: position 762,977 of record JAUIMM010000848.1, on the reverse strand, counting down.
CACCACTTCTGCTGCAGCTCTCTCCTCTGGGGGCCTCACCTTCTCTCAAACCTATCGGCCCAGGGGTCGCCGTGGTGGTGTTGGGGTCCTTCTATCCCCTGGTTACACATACCAACCCATACCCCTTGAACCATCCCTTACATTCTCTACATTTGAGGTTCATGCTATACGCCTCTTCCAACCAGTACACCTGCGAGTAGCTATCATTTACCCTGGCCCTCCCTCCAAATTCCTTGACAATTTTACTTCCTGGTCATGGTAGCTCTAACCCCGGTACCGGTAGCTCTAACCCCGGTAACGGTAGCTCTAAGCCCGTCACTGTAGCTCTAACCCCGGTAACGGTAGCTCTAACCCCGGTAACGATTTGCTCTAAACCCGGTAACGGTAGCTCTAAGCCCGTCACTCTAGCTCTAACCCCTGTAACGGTAGCTCTAACCCCGGTAACGGATTGCTTTAAGCCCGGTCACTGTAGCTCTAACCCCGGTAACGGTAACTCTCAGCCCGTCACTGTAGCTTTAACCCCGGTAACGATTTGCTCTAAACCCATCACTGTAGCTCTAACCCCCGTAACGGTAGCTCTTAGCCCGGTCATGGTAGCTCTAAGCCCGGTCATGGTAGCTCTAAGCCCGGTCACGGTAGCTCTAAGCACAGCCACTGTAGCTCTAACCCCGGTAACGGTAGCTATAAGCCCAGTCACTGTAGCTCTAACCCCAGTAACGGTAGCTCTAACCCCGGTAACGGTAGCTCTAAGCCTGTTCACTGTAGCTCTAACCCCGGTACCGGTAACTCTCAGCCCATCACTGTAGCTTTAACCCCGGTAACGGTTTGCTCTAAGCCCAGTAACTGTAGCTCTAACACCGGTCACGGTAGCTCTAACCCCGGTAACCTGGGTTTGCTCTAAGCCCGGTCATGGTAGCTCTAACCCCGGTACCGGTAGCTCTAACTCCGGTAACGGTAGCTCTAAGCCCGTCACTGTAGCTCTAACCCCGGTAACGGTTTGCTCTAAACCCGTCTCTGTAGCTCTAAGCCCGGTCACGGTAGCTCTAACCCCGGTCACGGTAGCTCTAAGCTCGGTCACGGTAGCTCTAAGCCCGGTCACGGTAGCTCTAAGCCCGGTCACGGTAGCTCTAAGCTCGGTCACGGTAGCTCTAAGCTCGGTCACGGTAGCTCTAAGCTCGGTCACGGTAGCTCTAAGCCCGGTCATGGTAGCGCTAATCCTTTTTATAGCTGTGATAAATAAATGACAAGAAAAGAATGCTGACCTGGATATACTTTGACTGCAGCTTAAACTACGTACAGTTACCTATACTTTGACTGTCGCCAACAAGTTGTCTATACATTAATTCTCCACATTATGTCCCTCTTGACATTTTGGTTGTCTACATAATGTACCTGTCATTATGGTGTCTATATTATGACTGCCTAAATGTTGAATGTCTAAATCACAGGTTCTCAAACTCGGTCCTCAGGACCCAAAACAGTGCATGTTTTCCAGGTCTCCTCACAGAGTGCAATAATTAGCTCCACCTTTGGATCTTTTAAAATGTGTCAGTGAGTAATAAATACACCTGTGCTCCTGCTGGGTGACCTGGGAAATGTGTCGGTGAGTAATGACTACACCTGTGCTCCTGCTGGGTGACCTGGGAAATGTGTCAGTGAGTAATGATTACACCTGTGCTCCTGCTGGGTGACCTGGGAAATGTGTCAGTGAGTAATGATTACACCTGTGCACCTGCTGGTGACCTGGGAAATGTGTCAGTGAGTAATGATTACACCTGTGCTCCTGCTGGTGACCTGGGAAATGTGTCGGTGAGTAATGATTACACCTGTGCACCTGCTGGTGACCTGGGAAATGTGTCAGTGAGTAATGAATACACCTGTGCACCTGCTGGGTGACCTGGGAAATGTGTCAGTGAGTAATGAATACACCTGTGCACCTGCTGGGTGACCTGGGAAATGTGTCAGTGAGTAATAAATACACCTGTGCACTTGCTGGGTGACCTGGGAAATGTGTCAGTGAGTAATGATTACACCTGTGCTCCTGCTGGTGACCTGGGAAATGTGTCGGTGAGTAATGATTACACCTGTGCACCTGCCGGGTGACCTGGGAAATGTGTCAGTGAGTAATGATTACACCTGTGCACCTGCTGGGTGACCTGGGAAATGTGTCAGTGAGTAATAAATACACCTGTGCATTTGCTGGGTGACCTGGGAAATGTGTCAGTGAGTAATGACTACACCTGTGCACCTGCCGGGTGACCTGGGAAATGTGTCAGTGAGTAATGCTTACACCTGTGCACCTGCCGGGTGACCTGGGAAATGTGTCAGTGAGTAATGCTTACACCTGTACCCCTGCCGGGTGACCTGGGAAATGTGTCAGTGAGTAATGAATACACCTGTGCACCTACTGGGTGACCTGGGAAATGTGTTAGTGAGTAATGAGTACACTTGTGCACCTGCTGGGTGACCTGGGAAAACAAGAGATATGGTAAGAACTTACCTTTGTTATCTCTGTTTCTACGAAGTCCATAGGGTCCACAGGGTTGACCTTGGGGTATAGCTGGATCTGGATCCACGGGCACCACGCAGTTAAAGCTTTAGCTGCTCCCAGGATGCACTTGGGTCCATCCTCCTCTATACCCCACCCCCGAGCCACAGCACCTCAGTTGGTAAGCAGCTAAGGCCGAAGGAGGAGACTAAACAGAGAGAAGGAAGACTGGAACACACAAGAAACCATACTCACAGAAATGGGAGACGGAAAAACCGGTGACCAGCCACACAGCCCATTTGAAGCAAGGTGCGTCAGGACGGGCGCCATGTGGACCCTATGGACTTCGTAGAAACAGAGATAACAAAGGTAAGTTCTTACCATATCTCCTGTTTTCTACTTCAGGGTCCATAGGGGGTCCACAGGGTTGACCTTGGGGATGTCCCAAAGCAGTTCAACTAAGGGCAAGGACGCTCCTGTGCTGAAAGGAGCACACGGCGCCCGAAGGATGCATCCTGAGAGGCGAAGGTGTCAAACGCATAAAACCTCAAAAACGTTTGAATTGAAAACCAAGTGGCCGCCTTACACAGCTGAACAGCGGAGGCGCCACATCTAGCAGCCCAAGAGGGACCCACAGAACGAGTGGAATGAGCCTTAACATAGGCTGGCACAGGTAAACCCTCCTGTGCATAAGCCTCACAAATAACTGAACGAAGCCAACGGGCTAACGTTTGCTTGTTGGCAGGCCAACCCCTCTTGTGAAAACCGAAGAGGACATACAAAGAATCCGACTTCCTAACCGAAGCAGTCCGGTCCACATAGATTCTAAGCGCCCGGACTACATCTAAGGAAGCCTCACCAGCTGAAAGATCAGGTGACTGAAAAGCTGGCACAACGAGTTCCTGATTAATGTGGAATTTTGAGACCACTTTGGGCAAAAACTCAGGACGAGTGCGGAGAAAAATCAGTGGTGAAAAATCAGAAAAGGAGGGCGACAGGAAAGCGCCCCCAACTCAGACACCCTCCTGGCAGAAGCAATCGCCAGGAGAAAAACAGTTTTAAACGTCAGCCACTTGAGTTCCACCGACTCAAGCGGCTCAAAAGGAGGACCCTGCAAGACCCGTAGCACTACCGCCAAGTCCCAAGGAGCCACAGGAGGCACGAAGGGAGGCTGGATCCTGAGAACACCCTGGAAAAAGGTGTGAACATCTGGCAGTGTGGCAATCCATCGTTGAAACCACACGGACAAAGCAGACACATGAACCTTCAGAGAGGCAAGGCGTAAGCCGAGGTCCAAACCCGATTGAAGGAACTCCAAGATTCTGGAAACCCGGAACACTTGAGGATCATAGTTTCTGGATTCACACCACTGAAAGTAAGTGCGCCACACCCTGTGGTAAATCCGTGCGGAAGCAGGCTTGCGTGCCCTAAGCATGGCACCAATGACCGAACTGGAGAAACCCCTAGACCTCAAGACGGCTGTCTCAAGAGACACGCCGTCAAAGACAGCCGACCCAAATCTGGGTAAAGGCAGGACCCTTGAGACAACAGGTCCCGACGCTGAGGAAGAAGGTATGGAACGTCGATGGAGAGGCACCTCAAATCGGAGTACCAAGGACATCTGGGCCACACTGGAGCTACCAGCACGAGCGTGCCCCTGTCCTGCTTGAATTTCCGCAGAACCCGAGGAAGTAGGGATATCGGAGGAAACAGATACGCCAGGTGAAACGTCCATTTCGCCGACAGTGCGTCTACCAGACAGGCGCCTGCGTCTCTTGTCCTTGACCCGTAAACGGGCAACTTTTGATTGTGACGGGAGGCCATCAAGTCCAGCTTCGGCAGCCCCCACCTGTCCACGAGTAGCTGAAACACCTCTGGGTGAAGCGACCATTCCCCGGGATGCACGTCGTGACGGCTGAGGAAGTCCGCCTCCCAATTGAGGACTCCGGGAATGAAGACTGCCGAGATCGCTGGAACGTGACACTCCGCCCAAGCAAGGATGTGAGACACCTCCGACATCGCTGCCCGACTGTGAGTTCCTCCTTGGTGGTTGATATACGCCACCGTGGTGGCGTTGTCGGACTGCACCTGAACCACCCTTCCGTGAAGAGCGGGACCGGACGACTGCAGGGCCCTGTATACTGCCCGCAGTTCCAGAATGTTGATGGGAAAAAGTGCTTCTTCCGCAGACCAACGACCCTGAAGCGACAATGAGCCGGTCACTGCCCCCCAACCCCGGAGACTGGCATCAGTCGTGAGCAGGACCCAGTCCAGGATCCAAAAGGGGCGCCCCTCGACCAGATGAGCTGACTGAAGCTACCAAGCCAAAGACTGCCGAACCTCCGGGGACAACACCAGCATCTGAGAGCGGATCCGGTGAGGTAACCCGTTCCATTCCGATAGAATCAGCCCCTGCAGGGGCCGGGAATGGAACTGGGCAAATTCCACCATGTCGAATGTCGACACCATGGAGCCCAGAACTCTCATAGCCGAATGGACCAACAGGCGGCAACTGCTCAGGCAACTGTGTATCCGCAGCTGTAGGGAGGAGACCTTCTACGGGGTCAGGAAGATTCTTTGCTGACGAGAATCTAGCAGGGCTCCCAAATGAACCATCCGCTGAGATGGAATCAGGGAGGACTTTTTCCAATTTATCAGCTACCCGTGCGCTTGCAGGCAAGCGATCGTCAGGTGGAGATGTTGAAGCAGTACCTCCGGGGAGCTCGCCAGCAACAGGAGGTCGTCCAGATACGGCAGCAGCCGTACATTCTGGTTCCGAAGATGTGCGGCCATGACTGCCATAATCTTTGTGAATACCCTCAGTGCCGTGGAGAGGCCAAAGGGTAGCGCCCAGAACTGATAGTGGTGTTGAAGGATAGCGAACCTCAGATACCGCTGGTGCGAAGGTGCAATCGGAACATGGAGGTAGGCGTCCTGGATATCCAGGGACACCATGTAATCCCCAGGTTCCATCGCCAGAATGATGGAACGTAACGTTTCCATCCTGAACTTGGGAAACCTGAGGAATTTGTTCAGAGACTTCAAGTTGAGGATAGGGCGATGAGAACCATTGGGTTTCTGCACCAGAAACAGAGAAGAATAGTACCCCGTCCCTCGTTGTAATGGAGGAACGGGAACAATGACCCCTGCTTTCAGCAAGGACTCTATAGCTTCCTGAATCTGTAAAGTCTTGGTCTTGTCCTCAGAAGGACTCGTGCAGAAAAACTGGTGGGGCGGTCTGTGCCGAAAAGACAGGGCGTACCCCTGGGAGACCACTTCTCGAACCCAGGCATCCGTTGTGGTATTGTGCCAGCACTGGGCAAATAGAATAATTCGTACACCTGTGCTCCTGCTGGGTGACCTGGGAAATGTGTCAGTGAGTAATGACTACACCTGTGCACCTGCCGGGTGACCTGGGAAATGTGTCAGTGAGTAATGAATACACCTGTGCACCTGCTGGGTGACCTGGGAAATGTGTCAGTGAGTAATGACTACACCTGTGCACCTGCTGGGTGACCTGGGAAATGTGTCAGTGAGTAATGACTACACCTGTGCTCCTGCTGGGTGACCTGGGAAATGTGTCAGTGAGTAATTCGTACACCTGTGCACCTGCTGGGTGACCTGGGAAATGTGTCAGTGAGTAATGAGTACACCTGTGCTCCTGCTGGTGACCTGGGAAATGTGTCAGAGTAATAAATACACCTGTGCACCTGCTGGGTGACCTGGGAAATGTGTCAGTGAGTAATGATTACACCTGTGCAGCTGCTGGGTGACCTGGGAAATGTGTCAGTGAGTAATGAATACACCTGTGCACCTGCTGGGTGACCTGGGAAATGTGTCAGTGAGTAATGATTACACCTGTGCACCTGCTGGGTGACCTGGGAAATGTGTCAGTGAGTAATGAGTACACCTGTGCACCTGCTGGGTGACCTGGGAAATGTGTCAGTGAGTAATGACTACACCTGTGCACCTGCTGGGTGACCTGGGAAATGTGTCAGTGAGTAATGACTACACCTGTGCACCTGCTGGGTGACCTGGGAAATGTGTCAGTGAGTAATGAGGACACCTGTGCACCTGCTGGGTAACCTGGGAAATCTGTCAGTGAGTAATGAATACACCTGTGCACCTGCTGGTGACCTGGGAAATGTGTCAGAGTAATAAATACACCTGTGCACCTGCTGGATGACCTGGGAAATGTGTCAGTGAGTAATGATTACACCTGTGCAGCTGCTGGGTGACCTGGGAAATGTGTCAGTGAGTAATTCGTACACCTGTGCACCTGCTGGGTGACCTGGGAAATGTGTCAGTGAGTAATGAGTACACCTGTGCACCTGCTGGGTAACCTGGGAAATGTGTCAGTGAGTAATGAATACACCTGTGCTCCTGCTGGTGACCTGGGAAGTGTCAGAGTAATAAATACACCTGTGCTCCTGCTGGGTGACCTGGGAAATGTGTCAGTGAGTAATGATTACACCTGTGCACCTGCTGGGTGACCTGGGAAATGTGTCAGTGAGTAATGAATACACCTGTGCACCTGCTGGGTGACCTGGGAAATGTGTCAGTGAGTAATGATTACACCTGTGCTCCTGCTGGGTTACCTGGGAAATGTGTCAGTGAGTAATGATTACACCTGTGCACCTGCTGGTGACCTGGGAAATGTGTCAGTGAGTAATGATTACACCTGTGCACCTGCTGGGTTACCTGGGAAATGTGTCAGTGAGTAATGATTACACCTGTGCTCCTGCTGTGTGACCTGGGAAATGTGTCAGTGAGTAATGAATACACCTGTGCACCTGCTGGGTGACCTGGGAAATGTGTCAGTGAGTAATGAATACACCTGTGCACCTGCTGGGTGACCTGGGAAATGTGTCAGTGAGTAATGATTACACCTGTGCAGCTGCTGGGTGACCTGGGAAATGTGTCAGTGAGTAATGAGTACACCTGTGCACCTGCTGGGTGACCTGGGAAATGTGTCAGTGAGTAATGATTACACCTGTGCTCCTGCTGGGTGACCTGGGAAATGTGTCAGTGAGTAATGAATACACCTGTGCTCCTGCTGGGTGACCTGGGAAATGTGTCAGTGAGTAATAAATACACCTGTGCTCCTGCTGGGTGACCTGGGAAATGTGTCAGTGAGTAATTCGTACACCTGTGCTCCTGCTGGGTGACCTGGGAAATGTGTTAGTGAGTAATGAATACACCTGTGCACCTGCTATGTGACCTGGGAAATGTGTCAGTGAGTAATGAATACACCTGTGCTCCTGCTGGGTGACCTGGGAAACGTGTCAGTGAGTAATGATTACACCTGTGCTCCTGCTGGGTGACCTGGGAAATGTGTCAGTGAGTAATGAATACACCTGTGCACCTGCTGGGTGACCTGGGAAATGTGTCAGTGAGTAATGACTACACCTGTGCACCTGCTGGGTGACCTGGGAAATGTGTCAGTGAGTAATGAATACACCTGTGCACCTGCTGGGTGACCTGGGAAATGTGTCAGTGAGTAATGACTACACCTGTGCTCCTGCTGGGTGACCTGGGAAATGTGTCAGTGAGTAATTCATACACCTGTGCACCTGCTGGGTGACCTGGGAAATGTGTCAGTGAGTAATGATTACACCTGTGCTCCTGCTGGGTGACCTGGGAAATGTGTCAGTGAGTAATGATTACACCTGTGCTCCTGCTGGGTGACCTGGGAAATGTGTCAGTGAGTAATGACTACACCTGTGCTCCTGCTGGGTGACCTGGGAAATGTGTCAGTGAGTAATGACTACACCTGTGCTCCTGCTGGGTGACCTGGGAAATGTGTCAGTGAGTAATGAATACACCTGTGCACCTGCTGGGTGACCTGGGAAATGTGTCAGTGAGTAATGACTACACCTGTGCACCTGCTGGGTGACCTGGGAAATGTGTCAGTGAGTAATAAATACACCTGTGCACCTGCTGGGTGACCTGGGAAATGTGTCAGTGAGTAATGACTACACCTGTGCACCTGCTGGGTGACCTGGGAAATGTGTCAGTGAGTAATAAATACACCTGTGCACCTGCTTGGTGACCTGGGAAATGTGTCAGTGAGTAATGATTACACCTGTGCTCCTGCTGGGTGACCTGGGAAATGTGTCAGTGAGTAATGTCTACACCTGTGCACCTGCTGGGTGACCTGGGAAATGTGACCAGTGTGGGGTCCTGAGGACCGAGTTTGAGAACCACTGGTGTAAATAATATACCATGCCCGTTATTACACTGGCTATTCTTCAGTTACGAGAGCCGTATGGATGTTCTGGATCTGGAAGCCGTATACTTTCATAGCTCTAACAACAATGGGAAGTTCTCTGAAAAAGGGGCTTGTAGTAAAGGCATATAAATAAAAGCCAGAACGTGCACATTTTCTGCGGCGATCTGTACACGGTACATTGGACACATTGTGTATATATATATATTTATTACAGAGGGGCATACTTACCGTACAGCGCCAGGTCTCTGTGGGTCATGACTGTCAGATGGAGCCACGTCGCTCAGCTACGTATATCACAAGATGACCAGTGCGAAGCTTGGATCCCGTCTGTCACCAGAGACGCTGCGCGGCACCCTGCACAAAACCATGTATTATAGTGAGTATCTGGGTATTACATGCAATAATGACCATGTGGCTGTATGACAAGCGGGTATGCAGAGGCCCAGGGCGTGATTGGCCGAAGCTTACACAACTGAGATGCCTACTTGCAGCGTCTTTTGCATTTCCGTCAATGTGCGTCACTAACCATGCGGCAGGCGTAGGATACTCCATCAGAGCATGGCCTCCTGTGTCAGCGGCTGCGCCTATTTGGACGCAGCTGCTTCCAGTGTCACACCCGCGTCACCTTCGCCACCCCCGTTACTAGGAACTCACAGACCCTGCAATATGTCTCTGCGTCACTCAGACCTAGAACATCGGCACCTGACCCCGTATTAGGCAACCAAAGAGGACTTGTCTGACATGAGAAAGGTTCTCCTCTTAGGAGAGAGGGAATTTGCCAGCTCTGAGACAGAGGATACCATGGCTTATCTGTGAGAGGAGCCTAGACCCCCAGACATCATCTGACCCTAGGTGCTGCTCCTGCACCAAATGGCATCTCTATGTGTATGTGATGAGACGCTGCCCCCTCCTGGCGGAAAGTCTACAAAACACTGAGCAGGAGCTGAGACATGATAGGAAAGGGACTCTCAGTAATCCTGAGTCTCCACATAGGAGCAACAGAAGTGGCATCCGAAGCATCCTCATACATGTATTACACACATTCCCATGTCACCAACTCTTCTCATAATCCCTACTTTTATCTGAATAGCCTTAGATAGCACTTACCTGACGTGTACTTTCCTTTACTTCCAGTCATCTCATCTGATTGAAGAGATCCCATTGCTAAGAATGATTTCACATCTCTCCCTGAGAGAGAACAAGTTATATCAGTCAGAAAAATGGTTTTCTCACTCCTCCCTCACCTGTATATTAGGTATAACACTGGTGGTGGCTTCCTCGCTCCTCCCTCACCTGTATATTAGGTATAACATATGGTGGTGGCTTCCTCACTCCTCCCTCACCTGTATATTAGGTATAACATATGGTGGTGGCTTCCTCACTCCTCCCTCACTTGTATATTAGGTATAACATATGGTGGTGGCTTCCTCAATCCTCCCTCACCTGTATATTAGGTATAACACTGGTGGTGGCTTCCTCACTCCTCCCTCACCTGTATATTAGGTATAACACTGGTGGTGGCTTCCTCGCTCCTCCCTCACCTGTATATTAGGTATAACACTGGTGGTGGCTTCCTCACTCCTCCCTCACCTGTATATTAGGTATAATACTGGTGGTGGCTTCCTCATTCCTCCCTCACTTGTATATTAGGTATAACACTGGTGGTGGCTTCCTCGCTCCTCCCTCACCTGTATATTAGGTATAACACTGGTGGTGGCTTCCTCGCTCCTCCCTCACCTGTATATTAGGTATAACATATGGTGGTTTGTTCCTCACTCCTCCCTCACCTGTATATTAGGTATAATACTGGTGGTGGCTTCCTCACTCCTCCCTCACTTGTATATTAGGTATAACATATGGTGGTGGCTTCCTCACTCCTCCCTCACCTGTATATTAGGTATAACATATGGTGGTGGCTTCCTCACTCCTCCCTCACCTGTATATTAGGTATAAAACTGGTGGTGGCTTCCTCGCTCCTCCCTCACCTGTATATTAGGTATAGCATATGGTGGTGGCTTCCTCACTCCTCCCTCACCTGTATATTAGGTATAATACTGGTGGTGGCTTCCTCACTCCTCCCTCACTTGTATATTAGGTATAACATATGGTGGTGGCTTCCTCGCTCCTCCCTCACCTGTATATTAGGTATAACACTGGTAGTGGCTTCCTCGCTCCTCCCTCACCTGTATATTAGGTATAACACTGGTAGTGGCTTCCTCACTCCTCCCTCACCTGTATATTAGCTATAACACTGGTGGTGGCTTCCTCACTCCTCCCCCACCTGTATATTAGGTATAACACTGGTAGAGGCTTCCTCGCTCCTCCCTCACCTGTATATTAGGTATAACACTGTTGGTGACTTCCTCACTCCTCCCTCACCTGTATATTAGGTATAACACTGGTGGTGGCTTCCTCGCTCCTCCCTCACCTGTATATTAGGTATAACACTGGTGGTGGCTTCCTCAATCCTCCCTCACCTGTATATTAGGTATAACACTGGTGGTGGCTTCCTCACTCCTCCCAAACCTTTATATAAGGTATAACACTGGTGGTGGCTTCCTCATTTCTCCCTCACCTGTATATTAGGTATAACACTGGTGGTGGCTTCCTCACTCCTACCTTACCTGTATATTAGGTATAACACTGATGGTGGCCTCCTCGCTCCTCCCTCACATGTATATTAGATATAACACTGGTAGTGGCTTCCACGCTCCTCCCTCACCTGTATATTAGGTATAACACTGGTGGTGGCTTCCTCACTCCTCCCTCACCTGTATATTAGGTATAACACTGGTGGTGGTTTCCTCACTCCTCCCTCACCTGTATATTAGGTATAACACTGGTGGTGGCTTCCTCACTCCTCCCTCACCTGTATATTAGGTATAAAACTGGTGGTGGCTTCCTCACTCCTCCCTCACCTGTATATTAGCTATAACACTGGTGGTGGCTTCCTCATTTCTCCCTCACCTGTATATTAGGTATAATACTGGTAGTGGCTTCCTCACTAATCCCTCACCTGTATATTAGGAATAACACTGGTGGTGGCTTCCTCACTCCTCCCTCACCTGTATATTAGGTATAACACTGGTGGTGGTTTCCTCACTCACCTGTATATTAGGTATAACACTGGTGGTGGTTTCCTCACTCACCTGTATATTAGGTATAACACTGGTGGTGGCTTCCTCACTCCACCCTCACCTGTATATTAGGTATTTCACTGGTGGTGGCTTCCTCACTCCTCCCTCACCTGTATATTAGGTCTAACACTGGTGGTGGTTTCCTCACTCCTCCCTCACCTGTGTATAAGGTATAACACTGGTGGTGGCTTCCTCATTTCTCCCTCACCTGTATATTAGGTATAACACTGGTGGTGGCTTCCTCACTCCTCCCTCACCTGTATTACAGTATATAAATATATTACCTGTATATTAGGTATAAGATTGGTGGTGGCTTCCTCACTCCTCCCTCACCTGTATTACAGTATATAAATATATTACCTGTATATAAGGGATCTTCTGTAGTACAGTATAGAGGATAATGTATTACCTGTATATAAGGGATCTCCTGTAGTACAGTATATAGAGTATAATGTATTACATGTATATAAGGGATCTCCTGCAGTACAGTATATAGAGAAAAATGTATTACCTGCATATAGGGGATACCCATACGATGTACAGTATATAGAGGATAATGTATTACCTGTATATAAGGGAACTCCTGAAGCACAATATATAGAGGATGATGTATTACCTGTATATAGGGGATCCACATATGATGTACAGTATATAGAGGAGAATGTATTACCTGTATATAGGGGATCTCCTGTAGTACAGTATATAGAGGATAATGTATTACCTCTATATAGGGGAACTCCTGTAGTACAGTATATAGAGGATAATGTATTACATGTATATAAGGGATCTCCTGTAGTACAGTATATAGAGGATAATGTATTACCTGTATATAAGGCATCTTCTGTATTACAGTATAGACAGGACAATGCACTACCTGTAAATAAGGCATCTCCAATATTACAGTATATAGAGGATAATGTATTACCTGTATATAAGGGATCTCCTGTAGTACAGTATAGATGATAATATATTTCCTGTATATAAGGGATCTCCTGTATTACAGTATACAGAGGATAATATATTACCTGTATATAAGGGACTTAATGTATGACAGTAAACAAAGGGCAATGCACTACCTGTATATAAGGGATATCCTGTAGTACAGTATATAGAGGATAATGAATGACCTGTATATAAGGTATCTCCTGTAGTACAGTATATAGAGGATAATGTATTACCTGTATATAAGGGATCTCCTGTAGAAGAGTACATAGAGGACAAAGTACTATCTGTATATAGGGGACACCCATACGATGTACAGTATATAGAGGATATTGTATTACCTGTATATAGCGGATCTCCCTGTAGTACAGTATATAGAGGATAATGTATTACCTGTATATAGGGGATCCCCATACGATGTACAGTATATAGAGGATAATGTATTACCTGTATAAAGGGGATCTCCTGTAGTACTGTATATACAGGATAATGGATTACCTGTATATAAGGGATATGTAGTACATTACAAAGAGGATAACTTATTACCTGTATAAAAGAGATTGCCTGTAGTACAGTATATAGAGGATAATATATTACCTGTATACAAGGGATCTCCTGTAGTACAGTATATAAAGGATAATGTACTACCTGTATATAAGGGATCTCCTGTAGTACAGTATATAGAGGATAATGTATTACCTGTATATAAGGGATCTCCTGTAGTACAGTATATAGAGAAAAATGTATTACCTGTATATAGGGGATACCCATACAACGTACAGTATATAGAGGATAATGTATTACCTGTATATAAGGGATCTCCTGAAGCACAGTATATAGAGGATAATGTATTACCTGTATATAGGGGATCCCCATACGATGTACAGTATATAGAGGAGAATGTATTACCTGTATATAGGGGAACTCCTGTAATACAGTATATAGAGGATAATGTATTACCTGTATATAGGGGATCTCCTGTAGTACAGTATATAGAGGATAATGTATTACCTTTATATAGGGGAACTCCTGAAGTACAGTATATAGAGGAGAATGTATTACCTGTATATAGGGGATCTCCTGTAATACAGTATATAGAGGATAATGTATTACCTGTATATAGGGGATCTCCTGTAGTACAGTATATAGAGGATAATGTATTATCTGTATATAAGGGATCTCCTGTAGTACAGTATATAGAGGATAATGTATTACCTGAATATAAGGGATATCCTGTAGTACAGTATATAGAGAATAATGTATTACCTGTATATAAGGGATCTGTAGTACATTACAAAGAGCATAATGTATTACCTGTATAGAAGGGATCTCCTGTAGTACAGTATATAGAGAATAATGTATTACCTGTATATAATGGGTCTCCTGTAGTACAGTATATAGAGGATAATATATTACCTGAATATAAGGTATCTCCTGTAGTACAGTAATATAGACTATAACGTATTATCTGTATATTAGGGATTTCCTGTAGTTCAGTATATAGAGGATAATATATTACCTGCATATAAGGTATCTCCTGAAGTACAGTATATAGAGTATAATGTATTACCTGTATATTAGGGATCTCCTGTAGTAGAGTATATATAGGATAATCTATTACCTGTATATAAGGGATCTCCTGTAGTACAGTATATAGAGAATAATGTATTACCTGTATATAAGGGATCTCCTATAGTACAGTACATAGAGGATAATGTATAACCTGTATATAGGGGATCCCAATATGATGTACAGTATATAGAGGATAATGTATTACCTGCATATAGGGGATCTCCTGTAGTACAGTAAATATAGAGGATAATGTATTACCTGCATATAGGGGATCTCCTGTAGTACAGTATATAGAGGATAATCTATTACCTGTATATAAGGGATCTCCTGTAGTACAATATATAGAGGATAATCTACTACCTGTATATAGGGGATCGCCTGTAGTACAGTATAGAGAGAATAATGTATTACCTGTATATAAGGGATCTGTAGTACAATACAAAGAGGATAATGTATTACCTGCATAAAAGAGATCTCCTGTGTTACAGTATAAATATGATAATATATTACCTGTATAAAAGGAATCTCCTGTAGTACAATATATAGAGAAAAATTTATTATCTGTATATAGGGGATACACATATGATGGTCAGTATATAGAGGATAATGTATTACCAGTATATAAGGGATCTCCTGAAGTACAGCATATAGAGGCTAATGTATTATCTGTACATAGGAGATCCCCATACAATGTGCAGTATATAGAGAATTTATTACCTGTATATAGGGGATCTCCTGTAGTACAGTATATAGAGGATAATGTATTACCTGTATATAGGGGATCTCCTGTAGTACAGTATATAGAGGATAATGTATTACATGTATATAGAGGATCCCCATAGAATGTACAGTATGTAGAGGATAATGTATTACCTGTATATAAGGGATCTCCTGTAGTACAGTATAGAGAATAATGTATTACCTGTATATAGGGATCTCCTGTAGTACAGTATATAGAGGATAATGTATTACATGAATATAGAGGATCCCCATAGAATGTACAGTATATAGAGGATAATGTATTACCTGTATATAACGGATCTCCTGTAGTACAGTATATAGAGGATAATGTATTACCTGTATATAGGGGATCTCCTGAAGTACAGTATATAGAGGATAATGTATTACATGTATATAGAGGATCCCCATAGAATGTACAGTATATAGAGGATAATGTATTACCTGTATATAAGGGATCTCCTGTAGTACATCATATAGAGGATAATGTATTACCTGTATATAAGGGATCTCTACTGTAGTACAGTATATAGAGAATAATGTATTACCTGTATATAAGGGATCTCCTGTAGTACAGTATATAGAGAATAATGTATTACTTCTATTTAGGGGATCTCCTGTAGAACAGTATATAGAGGATAATGTATTACCTGTATATAGGGGATCCCCATACGATGTACAGTATATAGAGGATAATGTATTACCTGTATATAAGAGATATCCTGTAGTACAGTAAATAGAGGATAATGCATTACCTCTGTATAGGGGACCTCCTGTAGTACAGTATATACAGAAAAATGTATTACCTGTAGATAAAGGATCTCCTGTAGTACATCATATAGAGGATAATGTATTACCTGTATATAAGGGATCTCTACTGTAGTACAGTATATAGAGAATAATGTATTACCTGTATATAAGGGATCTCCTGTAGTACAGTATATAGAGGATAAAGTATTACTGTAAATAAGGGATCTCCTGTAGTACAGTATATAGAGGATAATGTATTACCTATATATAAGGGATCTCCTGTAGTACAGTATATAGAAGGAATCTACTATAGTACAGTATATAGAGGATAATGTATTACCTGTATATAAGGGAACTCCTGTAGTACAGTATATAGAGGATAACATATTACCTGTATATAAGGGATCTCCTGTAGTACAGTATATAGAGGATAACATGTTACCTGTATATTGGGGATCTCCTATAGTAAAATATATAGAGGATAATGTATTACCTGTATAAAAGGGACCTCTACTGTAGTACTGTATATAGAGGATAATGTTTTACCTGTATATAAGGGATCTCCTGTAGTACAGAATATAGAGGATAATGTATTACCTGTACATAAGGGAACTCCTGCAGTACAGTAAATAGAGGATAATGTATTACCTGCATATAAGGGATCTCCTGCAGGACAGTATATAGAGGATAATGTATTACTTGTATAGAAGGGATCTCCTGTAGTACAGTATATAGAAGATAATGTATTGCCTGTATATAAGGGATCTCCTGTAGTACAGTATATAGAGGATAATGTATAACCTGTATATAAGGGATCTCCTGTAGTACAGTATATAGAGGATAATGTATTACCTGTATATAAGGGATGTCCTGTAGTATAGTATAGAGAGAATAATGTATTACCTGTATATAAGGGATCCCCATACGATGTATAGTATATAGAGGATAATGTATTACCTGTATAAAAGGGATCTCCTGTAGTATAGTATATAGAGGATAATGTATTACCTGTATATAAGGGAACTCCTGTAGTACAGTATATAGAGGATAATGTATTACCTGTATATAAGGGATCCCCATACGATGTACAGTATGTAGAGGATAATGTATTACCTGTATATAAGGGATCTCCTGTAGTACAGTATATAGAGGATAATGTATTACCTGTATATAAGGGATCTCCTGTAGTACAGTAAATAGAGGATAATGTATTACCTGCATATAAGGGATCTCCTGTAGTACAGTATATAGAGGATAATGTATTACCTGAATATAAGGGATCTCCTGTAGTAAAATATAGAGAGGATAATGTATTACCTGTATATAAGGGATCCCCATACGATGTACAGTATATAGAGGATAATGTATAACCTGTATATAAGGGATCTCCTGTAGTACAGAATATAGAGAGTAATGTATTACCTGTATATAAGGGATCTCCTGTAGTACAGTATAATGTATTACCTGTATATAAGGGATCCTCATACGATGTACAGTATATAGAGGATAATGTATTACCTGTATATAAGGGATCTCCTGTAGTACAGAATATAGAGGATAATGTATTACCTGTATATAAGGGATCTCCTGTAGTACAGTATATAGAGGATGATGTATTATCTGTATATAAGGGATCTCCTGTAGTACAGTATATAGAGGATAATGTATTACCTGTATATAGGGGATCCCATACGATGTACAGTATATAGAGGATAATGTATTACCTGTATATAGGGGGATCTCCTGTAGTAGGGGATCACCATACGATGTACAATATATGGAATATAATGTATTACCTGTATATAAGGGATCTCCTGTAGTACAGTATATAGAGGATAATGTATTACCTGTATATAGGGGATCCCCATACGATGTACAGTATATAGAGGATAATGTATTACCTGTATATAAGGGATCTCCTGTAGTACAGTATATAGAGGATAATGTATTACCTGTATATAAGGGATCTCCTGTAGTACAGTATATAGAGGATAATGTATTACCTGTATATAGGGGATCCCCATACGATGTACAGTATATAGAGGATAATGTATTACGTGTATATAAGGGATCTCCTGTAGTACAGTATATGGAGGATAATGTATTACCTGTATATAAGGGATCTCCTGTAGTACAGTATATAGAGGATAATGTATTACCTGTATATAAGGGATCTCCTGTAGTACAGTATATAGAGGATAATGTATTACCTGTATATAGGGGATCCCCATACGATGTACAGTATATAGAGGATAATGTATTACCTGTATATAGGGGATCTCCTGTAGGACAGTATATAGGGGATCACCATACGATGTACAGTATATAGAGGATAATGTATTACCTGTATATAGGGGATCTCCTGTAGTACAGTATATTTAGGATAATGTATTACCTATATATAGGGGATCTCCTGTAGCACAGTATATAGAGGATAATGTATTACCTGTATATAAGGGATCTCCTGTAGTACAGTATATAGAGGATAATGTATTACCTGTATATAAGGGATCTCCTGTAGGAGAGTATATAGAGGATAATGTATTACCTGTATATAAGGGATCTCCTGTAGTACAGTATATAGAGGATAATGTATTACCTGTATATAGGGGATCTCCTGTAGTACAGTATATATAGGATAATGTATTACCTATATATAGGGGATCTCCTGTAGTACAGTATATAGAGGATAATGTATTACCTATATATAGGGGATCTCCTGTAGCACAGTATATAGAGGATAATGTATTACCTGTATATAAGGGATCTCCTGTAGTACAGTATATAGAGGATAATGTATTATCTGTATATAAGGGATCTCCTGTAGTAGAGTATATAGAGGATAATGTATTACCTGTATATATGGGATCTCTTGTAGTACAGTATATAGAGGATAATGTATTACCTGTATATAAGGGATCTCCTGTAGTACAGTATATAGAGAATAATGTATTACCTGTATATAAGGGATCTCCTGTAGTACAGTATATAGAGGATAATGTATTACCTATATATAGGGGATCTCCTGTAGTACAGTATATAGAGGATAATGTATTACCTGTATATAGGGGATCTCCTGTAGAACAGTATATAGAGAGGATAATGTATTACCTGTATATAAGGGATCTCCTGTAGTACAGTATATAGAGGATAATGTATTACCTGTATATAAGGGATCTCCTGTAGTAGAGTATATAGAGGATAATGTATTACCTGTATATAAGGGATCTCCTGTAGTACAGTATAGAGAGGATAATGTATTACCTGTATATAAGGCATCTCCTGTAGTACAGTATATAGAGGATAATGTATTACCTGTATATAAGGGATCTCCTGTAGTACAGTATATAGAGGATAATGTATTACCTGTATATAAGGCATCTCCTGTAGTACAGTATATAGAGGATAATGTATTACCTGTATATAAGGGATCTCCTGTAGTACAGTATAGAGAGGATAATGTATTACCTGTATATAAGGCATCTCCTGTAGTACAGTATAGAGAGGATAATGTATTACCTGTATATAAGGGATCTCCTGTAGTACAGTATAGAGAGGATAATGTATTACCTGTATATAAGGGATCTCCTGTAGTACAGTATAGAGAGGATAATGTATTACCTGTATATAAGGCATCTCCTGTAGTACAGTATATAGAGGATAATGTATTACCTGTATATAAGGGATCTCCTGTAGTACAGTATATAGAGGATAACGTATTACCTGTATATAAGGGATCTCCTGTAGTACAGTATATAGAGGATAACGTATTACCTGTATATAGGGGATCTCCTGTAGTACAGTATATAGAGGATAATGTATTACCTGTATATAAGGGATCTCCTGTAGTACAGTATAGAGAGGATAATGTATTACCTGTATATAGGGGATCTCCTGTAGTACAGTATAGAGAGGATAATGTATTACCTGTATATAAGGCATCTCCTGTAGTACAGTATAGAGAGGATAATGTATTACCTGTATATAAGGCATCTCCTGTAGTACAGTATAGAGAGGATAATGTATTACCTGTATATAAGGGATCTCCTGTAGTACAGTATATAGCGGATAATGTATTACCTGTATATAGGGGATCTCCTGTACTACAGTATATAGAGGATAATGTATTACCTGCATATAAGGGATCTCCTGTAGTACAGTATAGAGAGGATAATGTATTACCTGTATATAGGGGATCTCCTGTAGTACAGTATATATAGGATAATGTATTACCTGTATATAAGGGATCTCCTGTAGTACAGTATAGAGAGGATAATGTATTACCTGTATATAAGGCATCTCCTGTAGTACAGTATAGAGAGGATAACGTATTACCTGTATATAAGGCATCTCCTGTAGTACAGTATATAGAGGATAACGTATTACCTGTATATAAGGGATCTCCTGTAGTACAGTATATAGAGGATAACGTATTACCTGTATATAGGGGATCTCCTGTAGTACAGTATATAGAGGATAATGTATTACCTGTATATAAGGGATGTCCTGTAGTACAGTATATAGAGGATAATGTATTACCTGTATATAGGGGATCTCCTGTAGTACAGTATAGAGAGTATAATGTATTACCTGTATATAAGGGATCTCCTGTAGTACAGTATATAGAGGATAATGTATTACCTGTATATAGGGGATCTCCTGTAGTACAGTATATAGAGGATAATGTATTACCTGTATATAAGGGATCTCCTGTAGTACAGCATAGAGAGGATAATGTATTACCTGTATATAAGGCATCTCCTGTAGTACAGTATATAGAGGATAATGTATTACCTGTATATAAGGGATCTCCTGTAGTACAGTATAGAGAGGATAATGTATTACCTGTATATAAGGGATCTCCTGTAGTACAGTATATATAGGATAATGTATTACCTATATATAGGGGATCTCCTGTAGTACAGTATATAGATAATGTATTACCTATATATAGGGGATCTCCTGTAGCACAGTATATAGAGGATAATGTATTACCTATATATAGGGGATCTCCTGTAGCACAGTATATAGAGGATAATGTATTACCTGTATATAGGGGATCTCCTGTAGTACAGTATATAGAGGATAATGTATTACCTGTATATAGGGGATCTCCTGTAGTACAGTATATATAGGATAATGTATTACCTATATATAGGGGATCTCCTGTAGTACAGTATATAGAGGATAATGTATTACCTATATATAGGGGATCTCCTGTAGCACAGTATATAGAGGATAATGTATTACCTGTATATAAGGGATCTCCTGTAGTACAGTATAGAGAGGATAATGTATTACCTGTATATAAGGGATCTCCTGTAGTAGAGTATATAGAGGATAATGTATTACCTGTATATAAGGGATCTCCTGTAGTACAGTATATAGAGGATAATGTATTACCTGTATATAGGGGATCTCCTGTAGTACAGTATATATAGGATAATGTATTACCTATATATAGGGGATCTCCTGTAGTACAGTATATAGAGGATAATGTATTACCTATATATAGGGGATCTCCTGTAGCACAGTATATAGAGGATAATGTATTACCTGTATATAAGGGATCTCCTGTAGTACAGTATATAGAGGATAATGTATTACCTGTATATAAGGGATCTCCTGTAGTAGAGTATATAGAGGATAATGTATTACCTGTATATAAGGGATCTCCTGTAGTACAGTATATAGAGGATAATGTATTACCTGTATATAAGGGATCTCCTGTAGTACAGTATATAGAGAATAATGTATTACCTGTATATAAGGGATCTCTTGTAGTACAGTATATAGAGGATAATGTATTACCTGTATATAAGGGATCTCCTGTAGTACAGTATAGAGAGGATAATGTATTACCTGTATATAAGGCATCTCCTGTAGTACAGTATAGAGAGGATAATGTATTACCTGTATATAAGGGATCTCCTGTAGTACAGTATATAGAGGATAACGTATTACCTGTATATAGGGGATCTCCTGTAGTACAGTATATAGAGGATAATGTATTACCTGTATATAAGGGATCTCCTGTAGTACAGTATAGAGAGGATAATGTATTACCTGTATATAAGGGATGTCCTGTAGTACAGTATATAGAGGATAATGTATTACCTGTATATAGGGGATCTCCTGTAGTACAGTATAGAGAGGATAATGTATTACCTGTATATAAGGGATCTCCTGTAGTACAGTATATAGAGGATAATGTATTACCTGTATATAGGGGATCTCCTGTAGTACAGTATATAGAGGATAATGTATTACCTGTATATAAGGGATCTCCTGTAGTACAGTATAGAGAGGATAATGTATTACCTGTATATAGGGGATCTCCTGTAGTACAGTATATAGAGGATAATGTATTACCTGTATATAAGGCATCTCCTGTAGTACAGTATAGAGAGGATAATGTATTACCTGTATATAGGGGATCTCCTGTAGTACAGTATAGAGAGGATAATGTATTACCTGTATATAAGGCATCTCCTGTAGTACAGTATAGAGAGGATAATGTATTACCTGTATATAAGGGATCCCCATACGATGTACAGTATATAGAGGATAACGTATTACCTATATATAGGGGATCTCCTGTAGCACAGTATATAGAGGATAATGTATTACCTGTATATAGGGGATCTCCTGTAGTACAGTATATAGAGGATAATGTATTACCTGTATATAGGGGATCTCCTGTAGTACAGTATATATAGGATAATGTATTACCTATATATAGGGGATCTCCTGTAGTACAGTATATAGAGGATAATGTATTACCTATATATAGGGGATCTCCTGTAGCACAGTATATAGAGGATAATGTATTACCTGTATATAAGGGATCTCCTGTAGTACAGTATAGAGAGGATAATGTATTACCTGTATATAAGGGATCTCCTGTAGTAGAGTATATAGAGGATAATGTATTACCTGTATATAAGGGATCTCCTGTAGTACAGTATATAGAGGATAATGTATTACCTGTATATAGGGGATCTCCTGTAGTACAGTATATATAGGATAATGTATTACCTGTATATAGGGGATCTCCTGTAGCACAGTATATAGAGGATAATGTGTTACCTGTATATAAGGGATCTCCTGTAGTACAGTAAATAGAGGATAATGTATTACCTGTATATAAGGGATCTCCTGTAGTAGAGTATATAGAGGATAATGTATTACCTGTATATAAGGGATCTCCTGTAGTACAGTATATAGAGGATAATGTATTACCTGTATATAAGGGATCTCCTGTAGTACAGTATATAGAGAATAATGTATTACCTGTATATAAGGGATCTCCTGTAGTACAGTATATAGAGGATAATGTATTACCTATATATAGGGGATCTCCTGTAGTACAGTATATAGAGGATAATGTATTACCTGTATATAGGGGATCTCCTGTAGTACAGTATATAGAGGATAATGTATTACCTGTATATAAGGGATCTCCTGTAGTACAGTATAGAGAGGATAATGTATTACCTGTATATAGGGGATCTCCTGTAGTACAGTATATAGAGGATAATGTATTACCTGTATATAAGGCATCTCCTCTAGTACAGTATAGAGAGGATAATGTATTACCTGTATATAGGGGATCTCCTGTAGTACAGTATAGAGAGGATAATGTATTACCTGTATATAAGGCATCTCCTGTAGTACAGTATAGAGAGGATAATGTATTACCTGTATATAAGGGATCCCCATACGATGTACAGTATATAGAGGATAATGTATTACCTATATATAGGGGATCTCCTGTAGTACAGTATATATAGGATAATGTATTAACTATATATAGGGGATCTCCTGTAGTACAGTATATAGAGGATAATGTATTACCTATATATAGGGGATCTCCTGTAGCACAGTATATAGAGGATAATGTATTACCTATATATAGGGGATCTCCTGTAGCACAGTATATAGAGGATAATGTATTACCTGTATATAAGGGATCTCCTGTAGTACAGTATATAGAGGATAATGTATTACCTGTATATAAGGGATCTCCTGTAGTAGAGTATATAGAGGATAATGTATTACCTGTATATAAGGGATCTCCTGTAGTACAGTATATAGAGGATAATGTATTACCTGTATATAGGGGATCTCCTGTAGTACAGTATATAGAGGATAATGTATTACCTATATATAGGGGATCTCCTGTAGTACAGTATATAGAGGATAATGTATTACCTATATATAGGGGATCTCCTGTAGCACAGTATATAGAGGATAATGTATTACCTGTATATAAGGGATCTCCTGTAGTACAGTATATAGAGGATAATGTATTACCTGTATATAAGGGATCTCCTGTAGTAGAGTATATAGAGGATAATGTATTACCTGTATATAAGGGATCTCCTGTAGTACAGTATATAGAGGATAATGTATTACCTGTATATAGGGGATCTCCTGTAGTACAGTATATAGAGGATAATGTATTACCTATATATAGGGGATCTCCTGTAGTACAGTATATAGAGGATAATGTATTACCTATATATAGGGGATCTCCTGTAGCACAGTATATAGAGGATAATGTGTTACCTGTATATAAGGGATCTCCTGTAGTACAGTATATAGAGGATAATGTATTACCTGTATATAAGGGATCTCCTGTAGTAGAGTATATAGAGGATAATGTATTACCTGTATATAAGGGATCTCCTGTAGTACAGTATATAGAGGATAATGTATTACCTGTATATAAGGGATCTCCTGTAGTACAGTATATAGAGAATAATGTATTACCTGTATATAAGGGATCTCCTGTAGTACAGTATATAGAGGATAATGTATTACCTGTATATAAGGGATCTCCTGTAGTACAGTATATAGAGGATAACGTATTACCTGTATATAGGGGATCTCCTGTAGTACAGTATATAGAGGATAATGTATTACCTGTATATAAGGGATCTCCTGTAGTACAGTATAGAGAGGATAATGTATTACCTGTATATAGGGGATCTCCTGTAGTACAGTATAGAGAGGATAATGTATTACCTGTATATAAGGCATCTCCTGTAGTACAGTATATAGAGGATAATGTATTACCTGTATATAAGGGATCTCCTGTAGTACAGTATAGAGAGGATAATGTATTACCTGTATATAAGGGATCTCCTGTAGTACAGTATAGAGAGGATAATGTATTACCTGTATATAGGGGATCTCCTGTAGTACAGTATAGAGAGGATAATGTATTACCTGTATATAAGGCATCTCCTGTAGTACAGTATAGAGAGGATAATGTATTACCTGTATATAAGGGATCTCTTGTAGTACAGTATATAGAGGATAATGTATTACCTGTATATAAGGGATCTCCTGTAGTACAGTATAGAGAGGATAATGTATTACCTGTATATAAGGCATCTCCTGTAGTACAGTATAGAGAGGATAATGTATTACCTGTATATAAGGGATCTCCTGTAGTACAGTATATAGAGGATAACGTATTACCTGTATATAGGGGATCTCCTGTAGTACAGTATATAGAGGATAATGTATTACCTGTATATAAGGTATCTCCTGTAGTACAGTATAGAGAGGATAATGTATTACCTGTATATAAGGGATGTCCTGTAGTACAGTATATAGAGGATAATGTATTACCTGTATATAGGGGATCTCCTGTAGTACAGTATAGAGAGGATAATGTATTACCTGTATATAAGGGATCTCCTGTAGTACAGTATATAGAGGATAATGTATTACCTGTATATAGGGGATCTCCTGTAGTACAGTATATAGAGGATAATGTATTACCTGTATATAAGGGATCTCCTGTAGTACAGTATAGAGAGGATAATGTATTACCTGTATATAGGGGATCTCCTGTAGTACAGTATATAGAGGATAATGTATTACCTGTATATAAGGCATCTCCTGTAGTACAGTATAGAGAGGATAATGTATTACCTGTATATAGGGGATCTCCTGTAGTACAGTATAGAGAGGATAATGTATTACCTGTATATAAGGCATCTCCTGTAGTACAGTATAGAGAGGATAATGTATTACCTGTATATAAGGGATCCCCATACGATGTACAGTATATAGAGGATAACGTATTACCTATATATAGGGGATCTCCTGTAGCACAGTATATAGAGGATAATGTATTACCTGTATATAGGGGATCTCCTGTAGTACAGTATATAGAGGATAATGTATTACCTGTATATAGGGGATCTCCTGTAGTACAGTATATATAGGATAATGTATTACCTATATATAGGGGATCTCCTGTAGTACAGTATATAGAGGATAATGTATTACCTATATATAGGGGATCTCCTGTAGCACAGTATATAGAGGATAATGTATTACCTGTATATAAGGGATCTCCTGTAGTACAGTATAGAGAGGATAATGTATTACCTGTATATAAGGGATCTCCTGTAGTAGAGTATATAGAGGATAATGTATTACCTGTATATAAGGGATCTCCTGTAGTACAGTATATAGAGGATAATGTATTACCTGTATATAGGGGATCTCCTGTAGTACAGTATATATAGGATAATGTATTACCTATATATAGGGGATCTCCTGTAGTACAGTATATAGAGGATAATGTATTACCTATATATAGGGGATCTCCTGTAGCACAGTATATAGAGGATAATGTGTTACCTGTATATAAGGGATCTCCTGTAGTACAGTAAATAGAGGATAATGTATTACCTGTATATAAGGGATCTCCTGTAGTAGAGTATATAGAGGATAATGTATTACCTGTATATAAGGGATCTCCTGTAGTACAGTATATAGAGGATAATGTATTACCTGTATATAAGGGATCTCCTGTAGTACAGTATATAGAGAATAATGTATTACCTGTATATAAGGGATCTCCTGTAGTACAGTATATAGAGGATAATGTATTACCTATATATAGGGGATCTCCTGTAGTACAGTATATAGAGGATAATGTATTACCTGTATATAGGGGATCTCCTGTAGTACAGTATATAGAGGATAATGTATTACCTGTATATAAGGGATCTCCTGTAGTACAGTATAGAGAGGATAATGTATTACCTGTATATAGGGGATCTCCTGTAGTACAGTATATAGAGGATAATGTATTACCTGTATATAAGGCATCTCCTGTAGTACAGTATAGAGAGGATAATGTATTACCTGTATATAGGGGATCTCCTGTAGTACAGTATAGAGAGGATAATGTATTACCTGTATATAAGGCATCTCCTGTAGTACAGTATAGAGAGAATAATGTATTACCTGTATATAAGGGATCCCCATACGATGTACAGTATATAGAGGATAATGTATTACCTATATATAGGGGATCTCCTGTAGTACAGTATATATAGGATAATGTATTAACTATATATAGGGGATCTCCTGTAGTACAGTATATAGAGGATAATGTATTACCTATATATAGGGGATCTCCTGTAGCACAGTATATAGAGGATAATGTATTACCTATATATAGGGGATCTCCTGTAGTACAGTATATAGAGAATAATGTATTACCTGTATATAAGGGATCTCTTGTAGTACAGTACATAGAGGATAATGTATTACCTGTATATAAGGGATCTCCTGTAGTACAGTATAGAGAGGATAATGTATTACCTGTATATAAGGCATCTCCTGTAGTACAGTATAGAGAGGATAATGTATTACCTGTATATAAGGGATCTCCTGTAGTACAGTATATAGAGGATAACGTATTACCTGTATATAGGGGATCTCCTGTAGTACAGTATATAGAGGATAATGTATTACCTGTATATAAGGGATCTCCTGTAGTACAGTATAGAGAGGATAATGTATTACCTGTATATAAGGGATGTCCTGTAGTACAGTATATAGAGGATAATGTATTACCTGTATATAGGGGATCTCCTGTAGTACAGTATAGAGAGGATAATGTATTACCTGTATATAAGGGATCTCCTGTAGTACAGTATATAGAGGATAATGTATTACCTGTATATAGGGGATCTCCTGTAGTACAGTATATAGAGGATAATGTATTACCTGTATATAAGGGATCTCCTGTAGTACAGTATAGAGAGGATAATGTATTACCTGTATATAGGGGATCTCCTGTAGTACAGTATATAGAGGATAATGTATTACCTGTATATAAGGCATCTCCTGTAGTACAGTATAGAGAGGATAATGTATTACCTGTATATAAGGCATCTCCTGTAGTACAGTATAGAGAGGATAATGTATTACCTGTATATAAGGGATCCCCATACGATGTACAGTATATAGAGGATAACGTATTACCTATATATAGGGGATCTCCTGTAGCACAGTATATAGAGGATAATGTATTACCTGTATATAGGGGATCTCCTGTAGTACAGTATATAGAGGATAATGTATTACCTGTATATAGGGGATCTCCTGTAGTACAGTATATATAGGATAATGTATTACCTATATATAGGGGATCTCCTGTAGTACAGTATATAGAGGATAATGTATTACCTATATATAGGGGATCTCCTGTAGCACAGTATATAGAGGATAATGTATTACCTGTATATAAGGGATCTCCTGTAGTACAGTATAGAGAGGATAATGTATTACCTGTATATAAGGGATCTCCTGTAGTAGAGTATATAGAGGATAATGTATTACCTGTATATAAGGGATCTCCTGTAGTACAGTATATAGAGGATAATGTATTACCTGTATATAGGGGATCTCCTGTAGTACAGTATATATAGGATAATGTATTACCTGTATATAGGGGATCTCCTGTAGCACAGTATATAGAGGATAATGTGTTACCTGTATATAAGGGATCTCCTGTAGTACAGTAAATAGAGGATAATGTATTACCTGTATATAAGGGATCTCCTGTAGTAGAGTATATAGAGGATAATGTATTACCTGTATATAAGGGATCTCCTGTAGTACAGTATATAGAGGATAATGTATTACCTGTATATAAGGGATCTCCTGTAGTACAGTATATAGAGAATAATGTATTACCTGTATATAAGGGATCTCCTGTAGTACAGTATATAGAGGATAATGTATTACCTATATATAGGGGATCTCCTGTAGTACAGTATATAGAGGATAATGTATTACCTGTATATAGGGGATCTCCTGTAGTACAGTATATAGAGGATAATGTATTACCTGTATATAAGGGATCTCCTGTAGTACAGTATAGAGAGGATAATGTATTACCTGTATATAGGGGATCTCCTGTAGTACAGTATATAGAGGATAATGTATTACCTGTATATAAGGCATCTCCTGTAGTACAGTATAGAGAGGATAATGTATTACCTGTATATAGGGGATCTCCTGTAGTACAGTATAGAGAGGATAATGTATTACCTGTATATAAGGGATCTCCTGTAGTACAGTATAGAGAGGATAATGTATTACCTGTATATAAGGGATCCCCATACGATGTACAGTATATAGAGGATAATGTATTACCTATATATAGGGGATCTCCTGTAGTACAGTATATATAGGATAATGTATTAACTATATATAGGGGATCTCCTGTAGTACAGTATATAGAGGATAATGTATTACCTATATATAGGGGATCTCCTGTAGCACAGTATATAGAGGATAATGTATTACCTATATATAGGGGATCTCCTGTAGCACAGTATATAGAGGATAATGTATTACCTGTATATAAGGGATCTCCTGTAGTACAGTATATAGAGGATAATGTATTACCTGTATATAAGGGATCTCCTGTAGTAGAGTATATAGAGGATAATGTATTACCTGTATATAAGGGATCTCCTGTAGTACAGTATATAGAGGATAATGTATTACCTGTATATAGGGGATCTCCTGTAGTACAGTATATAGAGGATAATGTATTACCTATATATAGGGGATCTCCTGTAGTACAGTATATAGAGGATAATGTATTACCTATATATAGGGGATCTCCTGTAGCACAGTATATAGATAATGTGTTACCTGTATATAAGGGATCTCCTGTAGTACAGTATATAGAGGATAATGTATTACCTGTATATAAGGGATCTCCTGTAGTAGAGTATATAGAGGATAATGTATTACCTGTATATAAGGGATCTCCTGTAGTACAGTATATAGAGGATAATGTATTACCTGTATATAAGGGATCTCCTGTAGTACAGTATATAGAGAATAATGTATTACCTGTATATAAGGGATCTCCTGTAGTACAGTATATAGAGGATAATGTATTACCTGTATATAAGGGATCTCCTGTAGTACAGTATATAGAGGATAACGTATTACCTGTATATAGGGGATCTCCTGTAGTACAGTATATAGAGGATAATGTATTACCTGTATATAAGGGATCTCCTGTAGTACAGTATAGAGAGGATAATGTATTACCTGTATATAGGGGATCTCCTGTAGTACAGTATAGAGAGGATAATGTATTACCTGTATATAAGGCATCTCCTGTAGTACAGTATATAGAGGATAATGTATTACCTGTATATAAGGGATCTCCTGTAGTACAGTATAGAGAGGATAATGTATTACCTGTATATAAGGGATCTCCTGTAGTACAGTATAGAGAGGATAATGTATTACCTGTATATAGGGGATCTCCTGTAGTACAGTATAGAGAGGATAATGTATTACCTGTATATAAGGCATCTCCTGTAGTACAGTATAGAGAGGATAATGTATTACCTGTATATAAGGCATCTCCTGTAGTACAGTATAGAGAGGATAATGTATTACCTGTATATAAGGGATCTCCTGTAGTACAGTATATAGAGGATAATGTATTACCTGTATATAGGGGATCTCCTGTACTACAGTATATAGAGGATAATGTATTACCTGTATATAAGGGATCTCCTGTAGTACAGTATAGAGAGGATAATGTATTACCTGTATATAGGGGATCTCCTGTAGTACAGTATATAGAGGATAATGTATTACCTGTATATAAGGGATCTCCTGTAGTACAGTATAGAGAGGATAATGTATTACCTGTATATAAGGCATCTCCTGTAGTACAGTATAGAGAGGATAATGTATTACCTGTATATAAGGGATCTCCTGTAGTACAGTATATAGAGGATAACGTATTACCTGTATATAAGGGATCTCCTGTAGTACAGTATAGAGAGGATAATGTATTACCTGTATATAGGGGATCTCCTGTAGTACAGTATAGAGAGGATAATGTATTACCTGTATATAAGGCATCTCCTGTAGTACAGTATATAGAGGATAATGTATTACCTGTATATAAGGGATCTCCTGTAGTACAGTATAGAGAGGATAATGTATTACCTGTATATAAGGGATCTCCTGTAGTACAGTATAGAGAGGATAATGTATTACCTGTATATAGGGGATCTCCTGTAGTACAGTATAGAGAGGATAATGTATTACCTGTATATAAGGCATCTCCTGTAGTACAGTATAGAGAGGATAATGTATTACCTGTATATAAGGCATCTCCTGTAGTACAGTATAGAGAGGATAATGTATTACCTGTATATAAGGGATCTCCTGTAGTACAGTATATAGAGGATAATGTATTACCTGTATATAGGGGATCTCCTGTACTACAGTATATAGAGGATAATGTATTACCTGTATATAAGGGATCTCCTGTAGTACAGTATAGAGAGGATAATGTATTACCTGTATATAGGGGATCTCCTGTAGTACAGTATATAGAGGATAATGTATTACCTGTATATAAGGGATCTCCTGTAGTACAGTATAGAGAGGATAATGTATTACCTGTATATAAGGCATCTCCTGTAGTACAGTATAGAGAGGATAATGTATTACCTGTATATAAGGGATCTCCTGTAGTACAGTATATAGAGGATAACGTATTACCTGTATATAGGGGATCTCCTGTAGTACAGTATATAGAGGATAATGTATTACCTGTATATAAGGGATCTCCTGTAGTACAGTATAGAGAGGATAATGTATTACCTGTATATAAGGGATCTCCTGTAGTAGAGTATATAGAGGATAATGTATTACCTGTATATAAGGGATCTCCTGTAGTACAGTATATAGAGGATAATGTATTACCTGTATATAAGGGATCTCCTGTAGTACAGTATATAGAGAATAATGTATTACCTGTATATAAGGGATCTCTTGTAGTACAGTATATAGAGGATAATGTATTACCTGTATATAAGGGATCTCCTGTAGTACAGTATAGAGAGGATAATGTATTACCTGTATATAAGGCATCTCCTGTAGTACAGTATAGAGAGGATAATGTATTACCTGTATATAAGGGATCTCCTGTAGTACAGTATATAGAGGATAACGTATTACCTGTATATAGGGGATCTACTGTAGTACAGTATATAGAGGATAATGTATTACCTGTATATAAGGTATCTCCTGTAGTACAGTATAGAGAGGATAATGTATTACCTGTATATAAGGGATGTCCTGTAGTACAGTATATAGAGGATAATGTATTACCTGTATATAGGGGATCTCCTGTAGTACAGTATAGAGAGGATAATGTATTACCTGTATATAAGGGATGTCCTGTAGTACAGTATATAGAGGATAATGTATTACCTGTATATAGGGGATCTCCTGTAGTACAGTATAGAGAGGATAATGTATTACCTGTATATAAGGGATCTCCTGTAGTACAGTATATAGAGGATAATGTATTACCTGTATATAGGGGATCTCCTGTAGTACAGTATATAGAGGATAATGTATTACCTGTATATAAGGGATCTCCTGTAGTACAGTATAGAGAGGATAATGTATTACCTGTATATAGGGGATCTCCTGTAGTACAGTATATAGAGGATAATGTATTACCTGTATATAAGGCATCTCCTGTAGTACAGTATAGAGAGGATAATGTATTACCTGTATATAGGGGATCTCCTGTAGTACAGTATAGAGAGGATAATGTATTACCTGTATATAAGGCATCTCCTGTAGTACAGTATAGAGAGGATAATGTATTACCTGTATATAAGGGATCCCCATACGATGTACAGTATATAGAGGATAACGTATTACCTATATATAGGGGATCTCCTGTAGCACAGTATATAGAGGATAATGTATTACCTGTATATAGGGGATCTCCTGTAGTACAGTATATAGAGGATAATGTATTACCTGTATATAGGGGATCTCCTGTAGTACAGTATATATAGGATAATGTATTACCTATATATAGGGGATCTCCTGTAGTACAGTATATAGAGGATAATGTATTACCTATATATAGGGGATCTCCTGTAGCACAGTATATAGAGGATAATGTATTACCTGTATATAAGGGATCTCCTGTAGTACAGTATAGAGAGGATAATGTATTACCTGTATATAAGGGATCTCCTGTAGTAGAGTATATAGAGGATAATGTATTACCTGTATATAAGGGATCTCCTGTAGTACAGTATATAGAGGATAATGTATTACCTGTATATAGGGGATCTCCTGTAGTACAGTATATATAGGATAATGTATTACCTATATATAGGGGATCTCCTGTAGTACAGTATATAGAGGATAATGTATTACCTATATATAGGGGATCTCCTGTAGCACAGTATATAGAGGATAATGTGTTACCTGTATATAAGGGATCTCCTGTAGTACAGTAAATAGAGGATAATGTATTACCTGTATATAAGGGATCTCCTGTAGTAGAGTATATAGAGGATAATGTATTACCTGTATATAAGGGATCTCCTGTAGTACAGTATATAGAGGATAATGTATTACCTGTATATAAGGGATCTCCTGTAGTACAGTATATAGAGAATAATGTATTACCTGTATATAAGGGATCTCCTGTAGTACAGTATATAGAGGATAATGTATTACCTATATATAGGGGATCTCCTGTAGTACAGTATATAGAGGATAATGTATTACCTGTATATAGGGGATCTCCTGTAGTACAGTATATAGAGGATAATGTATTACCTGTATATAAGGGATCTCCTGTAGTACAGTATAGAGAGGATAATGTATTACCTGTATATAAGGGATCTCCTGTAGTACAGTATATAGAGGATAATGTATTACCTGTATATAAGGGATCTCCTGTAGTACAGTATATAGAGGATAACGTATTACCTGTATATAGGGGATCTCCTGTAGTACAGTATATAGAGGATAATGTATTACCTGTATATAAGGGATCTCCTGTAGTACAGTATAGAGAGGATAATGTATTACCTGTATATAGGGGATCTCCTGTAGTACAGTATAGAGAGGATAATGTATTACCTGTATATAAGGCATCTCCTGTAGTACAGTATATAGAGGATAATGTATTACCTGTATATAAGGGATCTCCTGTAGTACAGTATAGAGAGGATAATGTATTACCTGTATATAAGGGATCTCCTGTAGTACAGTATAGAGAGGATAATGTATTACCTGTATATAGGGGATCTCCTGTAGTACAGTATAGAGAGGATAATGTATTACCTGTATATAAGGCATCTCCTGTAGTACAGTATAGAGAGGATAATGTATTACCTGTATATAAGGCATCTCCTGTAGTACAGTATAGAGAGGATAATGTATTACCTGTATATAAGGGATCTCCTGTAGTACAGTATATAGAGGATAATGTATTACCTGTATATAGGGGATCTCCTGTACTACAGTATATAGAGGATAATGTATTACCTGTATATAAGGGATCTCCTGTAGTACAGTATAGAGAGGATAATGTATTACCTGTATATAGGGGATCTCCTGTAGTACAGTATATAGAGGATAATGTATTACCTGTATATAAGGGATCTCCTGTAGTACAGTATAGAGAGGATAATGTATTACCTGTATATAAGGCATCTCCTGTAGTACAGTATAGAGAGGATAATGTATTACCTGTATATAAGGGATCTCCTGTAGTACAGTATATAGAGGATAACGTATTACCTGTATATAGGGGATCTCCTGTAGTACAGTATATAGAGGATAATGTATTACCTGTATATAAGGGATCTCCTGTAGTACAGTATAGAGAGGATAATGTATTACCTGTATATAAGGGATCTCCTGTAGTAGAGTATATAGAGGATAATGTATTACCTGTATATAAGGGATCTCCTGTAGTACAGTATATAGAGGATAATGTATTACCTGTATATAAGGGATCTCCTGTAGTACAGTATATAGAGAATAATGTATTACCTGTATATAAGGGATCTCTTGTAGTACAGTATATAGAGGATAATGTATTACCTGTATATAAGGGATCTCCTGTAGTACAGTATAGAGAGGATAATGTATTACCTGTATATAAGGCATCTCCTGTAGTACAGTATAGAGAGGATAATGTATTATCTGTATATAAGGGATCTCCTGTAGTACAGTATATAGAGGATAACGTATTACCTGTATATAGGGGATCTACTGTAGTACAGTATATAGAGGATAATGTATTACCTGTATATAAGGTATCTCCTGTAGTACAGTATAGAGAGGATAATGTATTACCTGTATATAAGGGATGTCCTGTAGTACAGTATATAGAGGATAATGTATTACCTGTATATAGGGGATCTCCTGTAGTACAGTATAGAGAGGATAATGTATTACCTGTATATAAGGGATGTCCTGTAGTACAGTATATAGAGGATAATGTATTACCTGTATATAGGGGATCTCCTGTAGTACAGTATAGAGAGGATAATGTATTACCTGTATATAAGGGATCTCCTGTAGTACAGTATATAGAGGATAATGTATTACCTGTATATAGGGGATCTCCTGTAGTACAGTATATAGAGGATAATGTATTACCTGTATATAAGGGATCTCCTGTAGTACAGTATAGAGAGGATAATGTATTACCTGTATATAGGGGATCTCCTGTAGTACAGTATATAGAGGATAATGTATTACCTGTATATAAGGCATCTCCTGTAGTACAGTATAGAGAGGATAATGTATTACCTGTATATAGGGGATCTCCTGTAGTACAGTATAGAGAGGATAATGTATTACCTGTATATAAGGCATCTCCTGTAGTACAGTATAGAGAGGATAATGTATTACCTGTATATAAGGGATCCCCATACGATGTACAGTATATAGAGGATAACGTATTACCTATATATAGGGGATCTCCTGTAGCACAGTATATAGAGGATAATGTATTACCTGTATATAGGGGATCTCCTGTAGTACAGTATATAGAGGATAATGTATTACCTGTATATAGGGGATCTCCTGTAGTACAGTATATATAGGATAATGTATTACCTATATATAGGGGATCTCCTGTAGTACAGTATATAGAGGATAATGTATTACCTATATATAGGGGATCTCCTGTAGCACAGTATATAGAGGATAATGTATTACCTGTATATAAGGGATCTCCTGTAGTACAGTATAGAGAGGATAATGTATTACCTGTATATAAGGGATCTCCTGTAGTAGAGTATATAGAGGATAATGTATTACCTGTATATAAGGGATCTCCTGTAGTACAGTATATAGAGGATAATGTATTACCTGTATATAGGGGATCTCCTGTAGTACAGTATATATAGGATAATGTATTACCTATATATAGGGGATCTCCTGTAGTACAGTATATAGAGGATAATGTATTACCTATATATAGGGGATCTCCTGTAGCACAGTATATAGAGGATAATGTGTTACCTGTATATAAGGGATCTCCTGTAGTACAGTAAATAGAGGATAATGTATTACCTGTATATAAGGGATCTCCTGTAGTAGAGTATATAGAGGATAATGTATTACCTGTATATAAGGGATCTCCTGTAGTACAGTATATAGAGGATAATGTATTACCTGTATATAAGGGATCTCCTGTAGTACAGTATATAGAGAATAATGTATTACCTGTATATAAGGGATCTCCTGTAGTACAGTATATAGAGGATAATGTATTACCTATATATAGGGGATCTCCTGTAGTACAGTATATAGAGGATAATGTATTACCTGTATATAGGGGATCTCCTGTAGTACAGTATATAGAGGATAATGTATTACCTGTATATAAGGGATCTCCTGTAGTACAGTATAGAGAGGATAATGTATTACCTGTATATAGGGGATCTCCTGTAGTACAGTATATAGAGGATAATGTATTACCTGTATATAAGGCATCTCCTGTAGTACAGTATAGAGAGGATAATGTATTACCTGTATATAGGGGATCTCCTGTAGTACAGTATAGAGAGGATAATGTATTACCTGTATATAAGGCATCTCCTGTAGTACAGTATAGAGAGGATAATGTATTACCTGTATATAAGGGATCCCCATACGATGTACAGTATATAGAGGATAATGTATTACCTATATATAGGGGATCTCCTGTAGTACAGTATATATAGGATAATGTATTAACTATATATAGGGGATCTCCTGTAGTACAGTATATAGAGGATAATGTATTACCTATATATAGGGGATCTCCTGTAGCACAGTATATAGAGGATAATGTATTACCTATATATAGGGGATCTCCTGTAGCACAGTATATAGAGGATAATGTATTACCTGTATATAAGGGATCTCCTGTAGTACAGTATATAGAGGATAATGTATTACCTGTATATAAGGGATCTCCTGTAGTAGAGTATATAGAGGATAATGTATTACCTGTATATAAGGGATCTCCTGTAGTACAGTATATAGAGGATAATGTATTACCTGTATATAGGGGATCTCCTGTAGTACAGTATATAGAGGATAATGTATTACCTATATATAGGGGATCTCCTGTAGTACAGTATATAGAGGATAATGTATTACCTATATATAGGGGATCTCCTGTAGCACAGTATATAGAGGATAATGTGTTACCTGTATATAAGGGATCTCCTGTAGTACAGTATATAGAGGATAATGTATTACCTGTATATAAGGGATCTCCTGTAGTACAGTATAGAGAGGATAATGTATTACCTGTATATAAGGGATCTCCTGTAGTACAGTATAGAGAGGATAATGTATTACCTGTATATAAGGCATCTCCTGTAGTAGAGTATATAGAGGATAATGTATTACCTGTATATAAGGCATCTCCTGTAGTACAGTATAGAGAGGATAATGTATTACCTGTATATAAGGCATCTCCTGTAGTACAGTATAGAGAGGATAATGTATTACCTGTATATAAGGGATCTCCTGTAGTACAGTATAGAGAGGATAATGTATTACCTGTATATAAGGGATCTCCTGTAGTACAGTATAGAGAGGATAATGTATTACCTGTATATAGGGGATCTCCTGTAGTACAGTATAGAGAGGATAATGTATTACCTGTATATAGGGGATCTCCTGTAGTACAGTATAGAGAGGATAATGTATTACCTGTATATAAGGGAACTCCTGTAGTACAGTATATAGAGGATAATGTATTACCTGTATATAGGGGATCTCCTGTACTACAGTATATAGAGGATAATGTATTACCTGTATATAAGGGATCTCCTGTAGTACAGTATAGAGAGGATAATGTATTACCTGTATATAGGGGATCTCCTGTAGTACAGTATATAGAGGATAATGTATTACCTGTATATAAGGGATCTCCTGTAGTACAGTATAGAGAGGATAATGTATTACCTGTATATAAGGCATCTCCTGTAGTACAGTATAGATAGGATAATGTATTACCTGTATATAAGGGATCTCCTGTAGTACAGTATATAGAGGATAATGTATTACCTGTATATAGGGGATCTCCTGTACTACAGTATATAGAGGATAATGTATTACCTGTATATAAGGGATCTCCTGTAGTACAGTATAGAGAGGATAATGTATTACCTGTATATAGGGGATCTCCTGTAGTACAGTATATAGAGGATAATGTATTACCTGTATATAAGGGATCTCCTGTAGTACAGTATAGAGAGGATAATGTATTACCTGTATATAAGGCATCTCCTGTAGTACAGTATAGAGAGGATAATGTATTACCTGTATATAAGGGATCTCCTGTAGTACAGTATATAGAGGATAACGTATTACCTGTATATAGGGGATCTCCTGTAGTACAGTATATAGAGGATAATGTATTACCTGTATATAAGGGATCTCCTGTAGTACAGTATATAGAGGATAATGTATTACCTGTATATAAGGGATCTCCTGTAGTAGAGTATATAGAGGATAATGTATTACCTGTATATAAGGGATCTCCTGTAGTACAGTATATAGAGGATAATGTATTACCTATATATAGGGGATCTCCTGTAGCACAGTATATAGAGAGGATAATGTATTACCTGTATATAAGGGATCTCCTGTAGTACAGTATATAGAGGATAATGTATTACCTGTATATAAGGGATCTCCTGTAGTACAGTATATAGAGGATAATGTATTACCTGTATATAAGGGATCTCCTGTAGTAGAGTATATAGAGGATAATGTATTACCTGTATATAAGGGATCTCCTGTAGTACAGTATAGAGAGGATAATGTATTACCTGTATATAAGGCATCTCCTGTAGTAGAGTATATAGAGGATAATGTATTACCTGTATATAAGGCATCTCCTGTAGTACAGTATAGAGAGGATAATGTATTACCTGTATATAAGGCATCTCCTGTAGTACAGTATAGAGAGGATAATGTATTACCTGTATATAAGGGATCTCCTGTAGTACAGTATATAGAGGATAACGTATTACCTGTATATAGGGGATCTCCTGTAGTACAGTATATAGAGGATAATGTATTACCTGTATATAAGGGATCTCCTGTAGTACAGTATAGAGAGGATAATGTATTACCTGTATATAAGGGATCTCCTGTAGTACAGTATAGAGAGGATAATGTATTACCTGTATATAAGGGATCTCCTGTAGTACAGTATATAGAGGATAATGTATTACCTATATATAGGGGATCTCCTGTAGCACAGTATATATAGAGGATAATGTATTACCTGTATATAAGGGATCTCCTGTAGTACAGTATATAGAGGATAATGTATTACCTGTATATAAGGGATCTCCTGTAGTACAGTATAGAGAGGATAATGTATTACCTGTATATAAGGGATCTCCTGTAGTAGAGTATATAGAGGATAATGTATTACCTGTATATAAGGCATCTCCTGTAGTACAGTATAGAGAGGATAATGTATTACCTGTATATAAGGCATCTCCTGTAGTACAGTATAGAGAGGATAATGTATTACCTGTATATAAGGGATCTCCTGTAGTACAGTATATAGAGGATAATGTATTACCTATATATAGGGGATCTCCTGTAGCACAGTATATATAGAGGATAATGTATTACCTGTATATAAGGGATCTCCTGTAGTACAGTATATAGATAATGTATTACCTGTATATAAGGGATCTCCTGTAGTACAGTATAGAGAGGATAATGTATTACCTGTATATAAGGCATCTCCTGTAGTAGAGTATATAGAGGATAATGTATTACCTGTATATAAGGCATCTCCTGTAGTACAGTATAGAGAGGATAATGTATTACCTGTATATAAGGCATCTCCTGTAGTACAGTATAGAGAGGATAATGTATTACCTGTATATAGGGGATCTCCTGTAGTACAGTATATAGAGGATAATGTATTACCTGTATATAAGGGATCTCCTGTAGTACAGTATAGAGAGGATAATGTATTACCTGTATATAAGGCATCTCCTGTAGTACAGTATAGAGAGGATAATGTATTACCTGTATATAAGGGATCTCCTGTAGTACAGTATATAGAGGATAACGTATTACCTGTATATAGGGGATCTCCTGTAGTACAGTATATAGAGAATAATGTATTACCTGTATATAAGGGATCTCCTGTAGTACAGTATATAGAGGATAATGTATTACCTGTATATAAGGGATCTCCTGTAGTAGAGTATATAGAGGATAATGTATTACCTGTATATAAGGGATCTCCTGTAGTACAGTATATAGAGGATAATGTATTACCTATATATAGGGGATCTCCTGTAGCACAGTATATAGAGAGGATAATGTATTACCTGTATATAAGGGATCTCCTGTAGTACAGTATATAGAGGATAATGTATTACCTGTATATAAGGGATCTCCTGTAGTACAGTATATAGAGGATAATGTATTACCTGTATATAAGGCATCTCCTGTAGTAGAGTATATAGAGGATAATGTATTACCTGTATATAAGGGATCTCCTGTAGTACAGTATATAGAGGATAATGTATTACCTGTATATAAGGGATCTCCTGTAGTACAGTATATAGAGGATAATGTATTACCTGTATATAAGGGATCTCCTGTAGTACAGTATATAGAGGATAATGTATTACCTGTATATAAGGCATCTCCTGTAGTAGAGTATATAGAGGATAATGTATTACCTGTATATAAGGCATCTCCTGTAGTACAGTATAGAGAGGATAATGTATTACCTGTATATAAGGCATCTCCTGTAGTACAGTATAGAGAGGATAATGTATTACCTGTATATAAGGGATCCCCATACGATGTACAGTATATAGAGGATAATGTATTACCTATATATAGGGGATCTCCTGTAGTACAGTATATATAGGATAATGTATTAACTATATATAGGGGATCTCCTGTAGTACAGTATATAGAGGATAATGTATTACCTATATATAGGGGATCTCCTGTAGCACAGTATATAGAGGATAATGTATTACCTGTATATAAGGGATCTCCTGTAGTACAGTATATAGAGGATAATGTATTACCTGTATATAAGGCATCTCCTGTAGTAGAGTATATAGAGGATAATGTATTACCTGTATATAAGGCATCTCCTGTAGTACAGTATAGAGAGGATAATGTATTACCTGTATATAAGGCATCTCCTGTAGTACAGTATAGAGAGGATAATGTATTACCTGTATATAAGGGATCCCCATACGATGTACAGTCAGGCTAGGAAGAGGCTCTGGGATGACAGGGCGGGGTCTGCCTCGTAATGGCTGATGGGAGCTGTATCTTGCCCTGGTGCATGATGGGAGAGGAAGTATTTCTGTGTTGTGGTCAGTGTGTGTTTCTCCAAAACTACATTTCCCATAATGCAGAGCGACGGAGCGGCTTCTGTATCCTGGTAACACACATTGCCCAGTGTAACACTTATCACATCTTACACACACAGACAGTGCAACACACATCACATCTCACACACACAGTGCAACACACATCACATCTCACACACACAGTGCAACACACATCACATCTCACATATCACACACACAGTGCAACACACATTACATTACATCTCACACACACAGTGCAACACACATCACATCTCACACACACAGTGCAACACACATCACATCTCACACACACAGTGCAACACACATCACATCTCACATATCACACACACAGTGCAACACACATTACATTACATCTCACACACACAGTGCAACACACATTACATTACATCTCACACACACAGTGCAACACACATTAGATTACATCTCACACACACAGTGCAACACACATTACATTACATCTCACACACACATCACATCTCACACACACAGTGCAACACACATTACATTACATCTCACACACACATCACATCTCACACACACAGTGCAACACACATTACATTACATCTCACACACACAGTGCAACACACATCACATCTCACACACACAGTGCAACACACATTACATTACATCTCACACACACAGTGCAACACATATTACATTACATCTCACACATACATCACATCTCACACACACAGTGCAACACACATTACATTACATCTCACACACACAGTGCAACACACATCACATCTCACACACACAGTGCAACACACATCACATTACATCTCACACACACAGTGCAACACACATTACATTACATCTCACACACACAGTGCAACACATATTACATTACATCTCACACACACAGTGCAACACATATTACATATCACACACACAGTGCAACACACATCACATCTCACACACACAGTGCAACACACATTACATTACATCTCACACACACAGTGCAACACACATTACATTACATATCACACACACAGTGCAACACACATCACATCTCACACACACAGTGCAACACACATTACATTACATCTCACACACACAGTGCAACACACATTACATTACATATCACACACACAGTGCAACACACATTACATATCACACACACAGTGCAACACACATTACATATCACACACACAGTGCAACACACATTACATTACATCTCACACACACAGTGCAACACACATTACATATCACACACGCAGTGCAACACACATCACATCTCACACACACAGTGCAACACACATTACATATCACACACACATCACATCTCACACACACAGTGCAACACACATTACATCTCACATATCACACACACAGTGCAACACACATCACATCTCACACACACACTGCAACACACATCACATCTGACACACACAGTGCAACACACATTACATCTCACATATAACACACACACACAGTGCAACACACATTACATCACATCTCACACACATAGTGCAACACACATTACATTACATCTCACACACACAGTGCAACACACATTACATTACATCTCACACACACAGAGCAACACACATTACATTACATCTCACACACACAGTGCAACACACATTACATTACATCTCACACACAGTGCAACACACATTACATATCACACACACAGTGCAACACACATTACATTACATCTCACACAAACATGGCAACACACATTACATTACATCTCACACACACAGTGCAACACACATTACATTACATATCACACACACAGTGCAAGACACATTACATTACATCTCACACACACAGTGCAACACACATTACATATCACACACACAGTGCAACACACATTACATATCACACACACAGTGCAACACACATTACATCACATCTCACACACACAGTGTAACACACATCATATCTCACACACACAGTGCAACACACATTACATCTCACACACACAGTGCAACACACATTACATTACATCTCACACACACAGTGCAACACACATTACATCTCACACACACACTGCAACACACATTACATCTCACACACACAGTGCAACACACATCACATTACATCTCACACACACAGTGCAACACACATCACATCTCACACACACAGTGCAACACACATTACATTACATATCACACACACAGTGCAACACACATTACATTACATCTCACACACACAGTG
The DNA here is from genome assembly GCA_031769625.1 of Taudactylus pleione. Taxonomy (NCBI): domain Eukaryota; kingdom Metazoa; phylum Chordata; class Amphibia; order Anura; family Myobatrachidae; genus Taudactylus; species Taudactylus pleione. Next base: position 718,904 of record JAUIMM010000848.1, on the reverse strand, counting down.
CAACACACATTACATTACATATCACACACACAGTGCAACACACATTACATTACATCTCACACACACAGTGCAACACACATTACATTACATCTCACACACACAGTGCAACACACATTACATTACATATCACACACACAGTGCAACACACATTACATTACATCTCACACACACAGTGCAACACACATTACATATCACACACACAGTGCAACACACATCACATCTCACACACACAGTGCAACACACATTACATTACATATCACATCTCACACACACACACAGTGCAACACACATCACATCTCACACACACAGTGCAACACACATCACATCTCACACACACAGTGCAACACACATCACATCTCACACACACAGTGCAACACACATTACATCTCACATATCACACACAGTGCAACACACATCACATCTCACACACACATTACATATCACATATCACACACACACACACACACAGTGCAACACACATTACATCACATCTCACACACACAGTGCAACACACATTACATTACATCTCACACACACAGTGCAACACACATTACATTACATCTCACACACACAGTGCAACACATATTACATTACATATCACACACACAGTGCAACACACATTACATTACATCTCACACACAGTGCAACACACATTACATCTCACACACACAGTGCAACACACATTACATTACATCTCACACACACAGTGCAACACACATCACATCTCACACACACAGTGCAACACACATTACATTACATCTCACACACACAGTGCAACACACATCACATATCACACACACAGTGCAACACACATTACATCTCACACACACAGTGCAACACACATTACATCTCACACACACAGTGCAACACACATTACATCACATCTCACACACACAGTGTAACACACATCACATCTCACACACACAGTGCAACACACATTACATCTCACACACACAGTGCAACACACATTACATTACATATCACACACACAGTGCAACACACATTACATTACATCTCACACACATCACACACAGTGTACCACACATCACATCTCACACACACAGTGCAACACACATTTCATCACATCTCACACACACAGTGCAACACACATTACATTACATCTCACACACATCACATCACACACAGTGTACCACACATCACATATCACACACACAGCGCAACACACATTACATCACATCTCACACACACAGTGCAACACACATTACATCTCACACACACATCACATCTCACACACACAGTGCAACACACATTACATTACATATCACATCTCACACACACACAGTGCAACACACATCACATCTCACACACACAGTGCAACACACATTACATATCACACACACAGTGCAACACACATCATATCTCACACACACAGTGCAACACACATTACATTACATCTCACACACACAGTGCAACACACATCACATCTCACACACACAGTGCAACACACATTACATTACATCTCACACACACAGTGCAACACACATCACATATCACACACACAGTGCAACACACATTACATCTCACAGACACAGTGCAACACACATTACATCTCACACACACAGTGCAACACACATTACATCACATCTCACACACACAGTGTAACACACATCACATCTCACACACACAGTGCAACACACATTACATCTCACACACACAGTGCAACACACATTACATTACATATCACACACACAGTGCAACACACATTACATTACATCTCACACACATCACACACAGTGTACCACACATCACATCTCACACACACAGTGCAACACACATTTCATCACATCTCACACACACAGTGCAACACACATTACATTACATCTCACACACATCACATCACACACAGTGTACCACACATCACATATCACACACACAGCGCAACACACATTACATCACATCTCACACACACAGTGCAACACACATTACATCTCACACACACAGTGCAACACACATCACATCTCACACACACAGTGCAACACACATTACATTACATATCACATCTCACACACACAAAGTGCAACACACACCACATCTCACACACACAGTGCAACACACATTACATATCACACACACAGTGCAACACACATCACATCTCACACACACAGTGCAACACACATTACATCTCACATATCACACACAGTGCAACACACATCACATCTCACACACACAGTGCAACACACATTACATATCACACACACAGTGCAACACACATCACATCTGACACACACAGTGCAACACACATTACATCTCACATATCACACACACACACAGTGCAACACACATTACATCACATCTCACACACACAGTGCAACACACATTACATCTCACACACACAGTGTAACACACATTACATTACATCTCACACACACAGTGTAACACACATCACATCTCACACACAGTGTACCACACATCACATATAACACACACAGTGTAACACTAATCACATCTTACACACAGTGCAACACACATTACATTACATCTCACACATATCACACACAGTGCAACACACATCACATACAGTGTACCACATCACATCTCACACACAGTGTAACACACATCACATCTCACACACTGTAACACACATCACATCTCACACACAGTGTACCACACATCACATCTCAAACACAGTTTAACACACCACATCTTACAGTGTAACACACATCACATCTCACACACAGTGTAACACACATCACATCTTACACAGTGTACCACACATTACATCTTACACAGTGTACCACACATCACATCTTACACACATCACACACAGTGTAACACTAATCACATCTTACACACAGTGCAACACACATCACATCTCACATCCAGTTTAACACACATCACATCTCACACACACTATAACACATTACTTTACATCTCACACACAGTGTAACACACATCACATTCCACACACAGTGTAACACACATCACATCTCACACACACAGTGTAACATACATCACATCTCACACAGTGTAACACACATCACATCCTACACACACAGTGTACCATACATCACATCTCACACACAGTGTAACATACATCACATCTCACACACAGTGTAACATACATCACATCTCACACAGTGTAACACACATCACATCTTACACACAGTGCAACACACATTACATTACATCTCACACACACAGTGCAACACACATCACATCTCACACACACAGTGCAACACACATTACATTACATATCACACACACAGTGCAACACACATTACATTACATCTCACACACACAGTGCAACACACATTACATTACATCTCACACACACAGTGCAACACACATTACATCTCACACACACAGTGCAACACACATCACATCTCACACACACAGTGCAACACACATTACATTACATCTCACACACAGTGCAACACACATTACATTACATCTCACACACAGTGCAACACACATTACATTACATCTCACACACACAGTGCAACACACATTACATTACATCTCACACACACAGTGCAACACACATTACATCTCACACACACCGTGCAACACATCACATCTCACACACACAGTGCAACACACATTACATTACATATCACACACACAGTGCAACACACATTACATTACATCTCACACACACAGTGCAACACACATTACATATCACACACAGTGCAACACACATTACATTACATCTCACACACACAGTGCAACACACATTACATATCACACACACATTACATCACATCTCACACACACAGTGCAACACACATCACATCTCACACACACAGTGCAACACACATTACATCTCACACACACATTACATATCACACACACAGTGCAACACACATTACATCTCACACACATCACACACAGTGTACCACACATCACATCTCACACACACAGTGCAACACACATTACATCATATCTCACACACACAGTGCAACACACATCACATCTCACACACACAGTGCAACACACATTACATTACATATCACACACACAGTGCAACACACATTACATTACATCTCACACACACAGTGCAACACACATTACATATCACACACACAGTGCAACACACATTACATTACATCTCACACACACAGTGCAACACACATTACATATCACACACACATTACATCACATCTCACACACACAGTGTAACACACATCACATCTCACACACACAGTGCAACACACATTACATCTCACACACAGTGCAACACACATTACATTACATATCACACACACAGTGCAACACACATTACATTACATCTCACACACATCACACACAGTGTACCACACATCACATCTCACACACACAGTGCAACACACATTAGATCATATCTCACACACACAGTGCAACACACATTACATTACATCTCACACACATCACATCACACACAGTGTACCACACATCACATATCACACACACAGTGCAACACACAGTGCAACACACATTACATTACATCTCACACACAGTGTACCACACATCACATATAACACACACAGTGTAACACTAATCACATCTTACACACAGTGCAACACACATTACATTACATCTCACACACATCACACACAGTGCAACACACATCACATACAGTGTACCACACATCACATCTCACACACAGTGTAAAACACATCACACACAGTGTAACACACATCACATCTCACACACACTGTAACACACATCACATCTCACACACAGTGTAACACACATCACATCTCAAACACAGTTTAACACACCACATCTTACAGTGTAACACACATCACATCTCACACACAGTGTAACACACATCACATCTTACACATTGTACCACACATCACATCTTACACACAGTGTACCACACATCACATCTTACACACATCACACACAGTGTAACACACATCACATCTCACACACAGTGTAACACACATCACATCTCAAACACAGTTTAACACACCACATCTTACAGTGTAACACACATCACATCTCACACACAGTGTAACACACATCACATCTTACACACATCACACACAGTGTAACACACATCACACACAGTGTAACACACATCACATCTCAAACACAGTTTAACACACCACATCTTACAGTGTAACACACATCACATCTTACACACATCACACACAGTGTAACACACATCACATCTCAAACACAGTTTAACACACCACATCTTACAGTGTAACACACATCACATCTTGCACAGTGTACCACACATCACATCTTACACACAGTGTACCACACATCACATCTTACACACATCACACACAGTGTAACACTAATCACATCTTACACACAGTGCAACACACATCACATCTCACATCCAGTTTAACACACATCACATCTCACACACACTATAACACATTACTTTACATCTCACACACAGTGTAACACACATCACATTCCACACACAGTGTAACACACATCACATCTCACACACACACAGTGTAACATACATCACATCTCACACAGTGTAACACACATCACATCTTACACACACACACAGTGTACCATACATCACATCTCACACACAGTGTAACATACATCACATCTCACACACAGTGTAACATACATCACATCTCACACAGTGTAACACACATCACATCTTACACACAGTGCAACACACATTACATCTCACACACATCACACACAGTGCAACACACATCACATACAGTGTACCACACATCACATCTCACACACAGTGTAACACACATCACACACAGTGTAACACACATCACATCTTACACAGTGTACCACACATTACATCTTACAGTGTACCACACATCACATCTTACACACAGTGTACCACACATCACATCTTACACACATCACACACAGTGTAACACTAATCACATCTTGCACACAGTGCAACACACATCACATCCAGTTTAACACACATCACATCTCACACACACTATAACACATTACTTTACATCTCACACACAGTGTAACACACATCACATCTTACACACACACAGTGTAAAGGTGCCTATCCACTAGACCACAGGTTCTCAAACTCGGTCCTCAGGACCCCACACAGTGCATGTTTTCCAGGTCTCCTCACAGAATCAAAAGTGAAATAATTATAACCACCTGTGGATATTTTAAAATGTATCAGTGAGTAATGAATACACCTGTGCACCTGCTGGGTGACCTGGAAAACATGACCTGTGTGGGGGGTCCTGAGGACGAAGTTTGAGAACCACTGCACTAGACGATTAAAATGAGCAATTGAACGATAACAATATCGATATCGCAGATTGTTTAAAAAATTGGTCTTTTAGACATCTATCATCGAGCAAACATGCTGGTTAGCCTGACAATAACAGGTTGAGCATGTTTGCAGATGATTGATTGTGCTTACACTGAACGAGCGTAGGCACATCACAGACTGACAAACGACTGCACGATTACAATGTCCTAATTGTGCAGTCTTTTGCCTGTCTTCTAGTGCAGAGGTCCTCAAACTCGGTCCTCAGGACCCCACACAGGTTACTTTTTCCAGGTCACCCAGCAGGTGCACAGGTGTATTCATTACTCACTGATACAATTTAAAAGATCTACAGGGGGAGCTAATTATTTCACTTGTGATTCTGTGAGGAGACCTGGAAAACATGCACTGTTTGGGGTCCTGAGGACCGAGTTTGAGAACCTGTGTTCTAGTGGATAGGCACCTATACACACATTACATTACATCTTGCACACAGTGTAACACACATGAAATCACATCTCACACACAGTGTAACACACATCACATCTCACACACAGTGTAACACACATCACATCTCACACACAGTGTAACACATCACCTCATACACACTAACACACATCACATCTCACACACAGTGTAACACATCACATCTCACACACAGTGTAACACACATCACATCTCACACACAGTGTAACACACATCACATCTCACACACAGTGTAACACATCACCTCATACACACTAACACACATCACATCTCACACACAGTGTAACACATCACATCTCACACACAGTGTAACACACATCACATCTCACACACAGTGTAACACATCACATCTCACACACACTAACACACATCTCACCCACAGTGTAACACATCACATCTCACCCAGTGTAACACATCACATCTCACACACAGTGTAACACACATCACATCTCACCCACAGTGTAACACACATCACATCTCACCCACAGTGTAACACACATCACATCTAACACACATCACATCTCATCCACAGTGTAACACATATCACATCTCACACACAGTGCAACACACGTCACATCTCACACAGTGTAGCACATATCACATCTCACACACACTAACACCCATCACATCTCACACAGTGTACCACACATCACATCTCACACACAGTGCAACACACATCACATCACACACTAACACACATCACATCTCACACACACTAACACACATCACATCTCACACACACTAACACACATCACATATCATACACAGTGTAACACACATCACATCTTACACACATTGTAACACATCACATCTCACACAGTGTAACACATCACATCTCACACACACTAACACACATCACATCTCACCCACAGTGTAACACATATCACATCTCATACACAGTGTAACACATCACATCTCACACATAGAGTAACAAACATTAGGGTTAGGGGTGGAAGCTCTGTGGAGCAGGGTGTGTCAGAGGTAGTTCTGTGGAGCAGGGTGTGTCAGAGGTAGTTCTGTGGAGCAGGGTGTGTCAGAGGTAGTTCTGTGGAGCAGGGTGTGTTCGGGATATTAGTTCTGTGGGACAAGAGATGTCAGAGGTGGTAGTTAGTATGTCGGGGGCAGGAGAGGTTGGGAAAGTACTGTGGAGCAGGGACCAGGGTAATAGTTCAGTGGGCATGGGATGTTAGGGATATTTCTGTGGGGCAGGGGATGTCAGGGGTGGTAGCTCTGTGGGGCAGGGGATGTCAGGGGTAGTAGTTCTGTGGGGCAGGGTTGTTAGCTCTGTGGGTCAGGGGTAGTACTTCTGTGTGGCAGGGGATGTCAGGTGTGATAGTTCTGTGGGGCAGGGGATGTCAGGGGTAGTACTGTGGGGCAGGGGATGTCAGGGGTGGTAGCTCTGTGGGTCAGGGGATGTCAGGGGTGGTAGTTCTGTGGGGCAGGGGATGTCAGGGGTGGTAACTCTGTGGGGCAGGGGATGTCAGGGGTGGTAGCTCTGTGGGGCAGGGGATGTCAGGGGTGGTAGCTCTGTGGAGCAGGGGATGTCAGGGGTGGTAGCTCTGTGGAGCAGGGGGTGTCAGGGGTGGTAGATCTGTGGGGCAGGGGATGTCAGGGGTGGCAGCTCTGTGGGGCAGGGGATGTCAGGGGTGGCAGCTCTGTGGGGCAGGGGATGTTAGGGGTGGTAGTTCTGTGGTGCAGGGGATGTTAGGGGTGGTAGTTCTGTGGTGCAGGGGATGTCAGGGGTGGTAGCTCTGTGGGGCAGGGGATGTCGGGGTGGTAGTTCTGTGGGGCAGGGGATGTCGGGGTGGTAGTTCTGTGGGGCAGGGGATGTCAGGGGTGGTAGTTTTGTGGGGCAGGGGATGTCAGGGGTAGTAGCTCTGTGGGGCAGGGGATGTCAGGGGTAGTAGTTCTGTGGGGCAAAGTTGGTAGCTCTGTGGGTCAGGGGATGTCAGAGTTGGTAGCTCTGTGGGGCAGGGGATGTCAGGGGTGGTAGCTCTGTGGGGCAGGGGATGTCAGAGATGGTAGCTCTGTGGAGCAGGGGGTGTCAGGGGTGGTAGTTCTGTGGGGCAGGGGGTGTCAGGGGTGATAGCTCTGTGGGGCAGGGGGTGTCAGGGGTGGTAGCTCTGTGGGGCAGGGGGTGTCAGTTCTGTGGGGTAGGGGATGTCAGGGGTGATAGCTCTGTGGGGCAGGGGGTGTCAGGGGTGGTAGTTCTGTGGGGCAGGGGATGTCAGGGGTGGTAGTTTTGTGGGGCAGGGGATGTCAGGGGTGATAGCTCTGTGGGGCAGGGGGTGTCAGGGGTGGTAGCTCTGTGGGGCAGGGGGTGTCAGTTCTGTGGGGTAGGGGATGTCAGGGGTGATAGCTCTGTGGGGCAGGGGGTGTCAGGGGTGGTAGTTCTGTGGGGCAGGGGATGTCAGGGGTGGTAGTTTTGTGGGGCAGGGGATGTCAGGGGTGGTATTTATTTGGGGCAGGGGGTGTCAGTGGTGGTAATTCTGTGGGGCAGGGGGTGTCAGGGGTGATAGCTCTGTGGGGCAGGGGGTGTCAGCTCTGTGGGGCAGGGGGTGTCAGTTCTGTGGGGTAGGGGATGTCAGGGGTGATAGCTCTGTGGGGCAGGGGATGTCGGGGTGGTAGTTCTGTGAGGCAGGGGATGTCAGGGGTGGTAGTTTTGTGGGGCAGGGGATGTCAGGGGTGGTATTTCTTTGGGGCAGGGGGTGTCAGTGGTGGTAATTCTGTGGGGCAGGGGGTGTCAGGGGTGATAGCTCTGTGGGGCAGGGGGTGTCAGGGGTTGTAGCTCTGTGGGGCAGGGGGTGTCAGTTCTGTGGGGTAGGGGATGTCAGGGGTGATAGCTCTGTGGGGCAGGGGGTGTCAGGGGTGGTAGCTCTGTGGGGCAGGGGGTGTCAGGGGTGGTAGCTCTGTGGGGCAGGGGGTGTCAGGGGTGGTAGCTCTGTGGGGAAGGGGGTGTCAGTGGTGGTAATTCTGTGGGGCAGGGGGTGTCAGGGGTGATAGCTCTGTGGGGCAGGGGGTATCAGTTCTGTGGGGTAGGGGATGTCAGGGGTGATAGCTCTGTGGGGCAGGGGGTGTCAGGGGTGGTATCTGTGTGGGACAGGGGGTGTCAGGGGTGGTATCTGTGTGGGGCATGGGGTGTCAGGGGTGGTAGCTCTGTGGGGCAGGGGGTGTCAGGGGTGGTAGCTCTGTGGGGCAGGGGGTGTCAGTTCTGTGGGGTAGGGGGTGTCAGGGGTGATAGCTCTGTGGGGCAGGGGGTGTCAGGGGTGGTAGCTCTGTGGGGCAGGGGGTGTCAGGGGTGGTAGCTCTGTGGGGCAGGGGGTGTCAGTTCTGTGGGGTAGGGGATGTCAGGGGTGATAGCTCTGTGGGGCAGGGGGTGTCAGGGGTGGTAGCTCTGTGGGGCAGGGGGTGTCAGGGGTGGTAGCTCTGTGGGGCAGGGGGTGTCAGGGGTGGTAGCTCTGTGGGGAAGGGGGTGTCAGTGGTGGTAATTCTGTGGGGCAGGGGGTGTCAGGGGTGATAGCTCTGTGGGGCAGGGGGTATCAGTTCTGTGGGGTAGGGGATGTCAGGGGTGATAGCTCTGTGGGGCAGGGGGTGTCAGGGGTGGTATCTGTGTGGGACAGGGGGTGTCAGGGGTGGTATCTGTGTGGGGCATGGGGTGTCAGGGGTGGTAGCTCTGTGGGGCAGGGGGTGTCAGGGGTGGTAGCTCTGTGGGGCAGGGGGTACTATCATAGTGATATCAGTTAGATAGAAACATTGTATAAAAATAAACCCCTGATCCGATTCCCCTCTATCCCAGCACGGGGCCGGGGATGACTGATCTTAGAGAATTCTGGGAGTTGTAGTTCTATGCGGATAGCTTTGCTATGCTACTATGTAAAGAGCCGGGGGCAGAAACTACAATTCCCAGTAATCAGTGCGGCGGCGGCGTTACCGGAGACTTTAGCTTCCGGCCGGTGGAACGGCGGCAACTCGGGTAATATCGGGGTACAGGTGGCGGAGACAGCGAGGCGTACTCCAGTGAGTGTATACCGGGGGGTGGCGGGGAGAGTGGTGTATTCACAAGAGGGGGTTCAAGATGGTATTTGTGTTTATCTAGAATGGGGGTGCAGGTTATTGGTGTATCTAGAATGGGGGTGCAGGTTATTGGTGTATCTAGAATGGGGGTGCAGGTTATTGGTGTGTGTCTAGAATGGGGGTGTAGGATATTGGTGTGTATCTAGGATTAAGGGTGCAGTTTATTGGTGTGTGTGTTTAGAATGGGGGTGCAGGTTATTGGTATGTATCTAGAATGGGGGTGTAGGATATTGGTGTGTATCTAGAATGGGGGTGCAGGATATTGGTATGTATCTAGAATGGGGGTGCAGGATATTGGTGTGTATCTAGAATGGGGGTGCAGGATATTGGTGTGTATCTAGAATGGGGGTGCAGGTTGTTGTGTCTAGAATGGGGGTGCAGGTTATTGGTGTGTATCTAGAATGGGGGTGCAGGATATTGGTATGTATCTAGAATGGGGGTGCAGGATATTGGTGTGTATCTAGAATGGGGGTGCAGGTTATTGGTGTGTATCTAGAATGGGGGTGCAGGTTATTGGTGTGTGTCTAGAATGGGGGTGCAGGTTATTGGTATGTATCTAGAATGGGGGTGCAAGTTATTGGTGTGTATCTAGAATGGGGGTGCAGGATATTGGTGTATCTAGAATGGGGGTGCAGGATATTGGTGTGTATCTAGAATGGGGGTGCTGGTTATTGGTGTGTGTCTAGAATGGGGGTGCAGGTTATTGGTATGTATCTAGAATGGGGGTGCAGGTTATTGGTGTGTATCTAGAATGGGGGTGCAGGATATTGGTGTATCTAGAATGGGGGTGCAGGATATTGGTGTATCTAGAATGGGGGTGCAGGTTATTGGTATGTATCTAGAATGGGGGTGCAGGTTATTGGTGTGTGTCTAGGATTAAGGGTGCAGGTTATTGGTGTGTATCTAGAATGGGGGTGCAGGTTATTGGTGTGTATCTAGAATGGGGGTGCAGGATATTGGTGTGTATCTAGAATGGAGGTGCAGGTTATTGGTGTGTGTTTAGGATTAAGGGTGCAGTTTATTGGTGTGTGTTTAGAATGGGGGTGCAGATTATTGGTATGTATCTAGAATGGGGGTGCAGGATATTGGTGTGTATCTAGAATGGAGGTGCAGGTTATTGGTGTGTGTCTAGGATTAAGGGTGCAGTTTATTGGTGTGTATCTAGAATGGGGGTGCAGGTTATTGGTATGTATCTAGAATGGGGGTGCAGGATATTGGTGTGTATCTAGAATGGGGGTGCAGGATATTGGTGTATCTAGAATGTGGGTGCAGGATATTGGTATGTATCTAGAATGGGGGTGCAGGTTATTGGTGTGTGTCTAGGATTAAGGGTGCAGGTTATTGGTGTGTATCTAGAATGGGGGTGCAGGTTATTGGTGTGTATCTAGAATGGAGGTGCAGGTTATTGGTGTGTGTTTAGGATTAAGGGTGCAGTTTATTGGTGTGTGTTTAGAATGGGGGTGCAGATTATTGGTATGTATCTAGAATGGGGGTGCAGGATATTGGTGTGTATCTAGAATGGGGGTGCAGGATATTGGTGTGTATTTAGAATGGGGGTGCAGGATATTGGTGTGTATCTAGAATGGGGGTGCAGGATATTGGTGTATCTAGAATGGGGGTGAAGGTTATTGGTATGTATCTAGAATGGGGGTGCAGGATATTGGTGTGTATCTAGGATTAAGGGTGCAGGTTATTGGTGTGTATCTAGAATGGGGGTGCAGGTTATTGGTGTGTATTTAGAATGGGGGTGCAGGTTATTGGTGTATCTAGAATGGGGGTGCAGGTTATTGGTATGTATCTAGAATGGGGGTGCAGGTTATTGGTATGTGTCTAGAATGGGGGTGCAGGTTATTGGTGTGTATCTAGAATGGGGGTGCAGGATATTGGTGTGTATCTAGAATGGGGGTGCAGGATATTGGTGTGTATCTAGGATTAAGGGTGCAGGTTATTGGTGTATCTAGAATGGGGGTACAGGTTATTGGTATGTATCTAGAATGGGGGTGCAGGATATTGGTGTGTGTGTCTAGAATGGGGGTGCAGGTTATTGGTATGTGTCTAGAATGGAGGTGCAGGTTATTGGTGTGTATTTAGAATGGGGGTGCAGGTTATTGGTGTGTATTTAGAATGGGGGTGCAGGTTATTGGTGTGTATCTAGAATGGGAGTGCAGGATATTGGTGTGTATCTAGAATGGGAGTGCAGGATATTGGTGTGTAGCTAGAATGGGGGTGCAGGTTATTGGTGTGTATTTAGAATGGGAGTGCAGGATATTGGTGTGTATTTAGAATGGGGGTGCAGGATATTGGTGTGTATCTAGAATGGGAGTGCAGGATATTAGTGTGTGTCTAGAATGGGGGTGCAGGATATTGGTGTGTATCTAGGATTAAGGGTGCAGTTTATTGGTGTGTATTTAGAATGGGGGTGCAGGTTATTGGTGTGTATCTAGAATGGGAGTGCAGGATATTGGTGTGTGTCTAGAATGGGGGTGCACGTTATTGCTGTGTATCTAGAATGGGGGTGCAGGTTATTGGTGTGTATCTAGGATTAAGGGTGCAGTTTATTGGTGTGTATTTAGAATGGGGGTGCAGGTTATTGGTGTGTATCTAGGATTAAGGGTGCAGTTTATTGGTGTGTATTTAGAATGGGGGTGCAGGTTATTGTTGTGTGTCTAGGATTAAGGGTGCAGGTTATTGGTGTGTGTCTAGGATTAAGGGTGCAGGTTATTGGTGTGTATTTAGAATGGGGGTGCAGGTTATTGGTGTGTAAATAGAAATGGGGGTGCAGGTTTTTGGTGTGTATCTAATGTAGAGGGTGCAGAGTGTTGGGGTGTATCTAGAAATGAGCTGCATGGTTTTGGGGTGTATCTGGAAATGGGGGTGTAAGGTTAGGTGTGTACCTAGACAAGGGGTGCAGGCTATTTTTGCATCTCTAGAATAGGGAGTGCAGATTATTGCTGTGTATATAGAATAGGGGGTGAAGGTGATCTCTGTGTATCTAGAAGTTGGGGTGCATGTTATTGGTGTATATCTAGAAATGTGGGTGCTTGATATTGTGTATCTAGAAATGGGGGTGCAGGTTATTGGGGAGTATATAGAAGAGAGTAGGCTTTCGTGTATGTAGAAGAGGAGCTTGTAGGCTATTGGGGTATATGTAGAAGAGGGGCGTGCAGGTTATTGGTGTGTATCTAGAAAAGGATCGTTATTTGGGTGTCTAGAAAGGGGGTCATGTTATTGGGGTGTGTCTAGAAGGTTATTGGTGAGTGAAGTCAAGGCGAGGCCGCAGTTACAGGGGTGTTTCTAGAATATTGGGCTAGTATATTCATGTGTATCTAGTGGAGGCTTTGCAGGAATTTGGTGTGTTTATAGAAATGGCTCTGCAGGGATTTGCTAGTAGTGAGGTTTATTAATATATATTTGCAGTGTGCCTTTAGGGGTTAGCGAAACTGTACAAAGTCCATACCAAACTAGAGTAACAACTGGACATAAAGGGGGAATTCAGTTAGGCGCGGGATCTCATGCTGGGATCTATTCAATTAATTGGCATTTTCCCTGTACGGTAAACCATGGGTTAATGTGCGCTAACCCATATATTGCGTGCAAAATACTGGCATATATGGGTTTCCCCGCACGTTTAAAATGATCCTGAGGCTGCACAGAAAAATCCACCCTCTGGGGCTTAGGGCGCAGGGTTCCCGCAGCTAATTGATTTGGGCAGTGCATTCAGTTAGCTGTGATTTAGCCCCATGCCTAATTGAATCTCCTCGAAAGTGTGTACAGACTACAATACAGATGTAGGAAAACGAAGCAGAACAAAAAACAATATATAATATTACAGCCACAACTAAAAAAAAAAATCAGGACTGACTGAACCTATACTCCATTTGATGGGGACTCGTTGGTTCAGAGTTACCTATTGCAAGGGGAGGAGATACTAATGTTCAGACATGATGGAAGGGGACTTGGTGGGGGTTTACAATTTGTAGGGCAGAGGGAGACGGATATGGATGTCGCAGATGGCTTTTGATATCCTGTTTGAAGCCTCAGAGAAAGAGATGGAGAGTCTGATAGAGGGATAGTGAGTCCTGCAGGTATTGGTAGGTAGAGGTAAATCACGTGGGAAGTGGGCTGAGGTTAATCTCAGAGCATTGTGGCCAGATGACATGAGGTTAGAGAAGCAGGAAGGAGAGTAGTGGGGGAGCGCTGTATAACTTTGAATTGGACTCTCGGAACCTTTGTAGGGCCTGGGGGAGAGGGGAGGCAGATAACGAGTAGTTGTAAAGAAAAATGAGTCAAGCAGATGCATTTGGGTAGAGAAAAGTGGTAGTGGGAAAGGCCACATAGGAGATTGCAATATGTCCAATCGAGTGATGACCAGTTAGTGGATGAGGTAGGAAAGGCTATCGATGTACTGTAGGTTAACTTACATGGTATAAAACCATCAACAGGGGAATCATCGATTGTTTCACCCACGGATGATCATCTCTGAGATGGGATGGTGACGTTATTGGGCAGAGAGGCGAGGATACTCAGGTAGTGGGACAGAAGACATGGTGATGTTATTGGGCAGAGAGGCGAGGATACTCAGGTAGTAGGACAGAAGAGATGGTGATGTTATTGGGCAGAGGTGGGGATATTCAGGTAGTGGGACAGAAGAGATGGTGATGTTATTGGGCAGAGAGGCGAGGATACTTAGGTAGTAGTACCGAAGAGATGGTGATGTTATTGGGCAGAGAGGCGAGGATACTCAGGTAGTGGGACAGAAGAGATGGTGATGTTATTGGGCAGAGAGGCGAGGATGTTCCGGTAGTAGGACAGAAGAGATGGTGATGTTATTGGGCAGAGAGGCGAGGATGCTCAGGTAGTAGGACAGAAGAGATGGTGATGTTATTGGGCAGAGAGGCGAGGATGCTCAGGTAGTAGGACAGAAGAGATGGTGACGTTATTGGGCAGAGAGGTGAGGATACTCAGGTAGTGGGACAGAGGAGATGGTGATGTTATTGGGCAGAGAGGCGAGGATGCTCAGGTAGTGGGACAGAAGAGATGGTGACGTTATTGGGCAGAGAGGCGAGGATGCTCAGGTAGTAGCATAGAAAAGAAGGTGATGTTATTGGGCAGAGAGGCGAGGATGCTCCGGTAGTAGGACAGAAGAGATGGTGATGTTATTGGGCAGAGAGGCGAGGATGCTCCGGTAGTAGGACAGAAGAGATGGTGATGTTATTGGGCAGAGAGGCGAGGATGCTCAGGTAGTGGGACAGAAGAGATGGCGATGTTATTGGGCAGAGAAGCGAGGATGCTCAGGTAGTAGGATAGAAGAGATGGTGATGTTATTGGACAGAGAGGCGAGGATACTCAGGGTAGTGGGACAGAAGAGATGGTGACGTTATTGGGCAGAGAGGCGAGGATACTCAGGTAGTAGGACAGAAGATTTGGTGACGTTATTGGGCAGAGAGGCGAGGATGCTCAGGTGAGGCTGCGATGGTTCTCCATCTTCCCGATTGTTTCGCAGACTAGCTAAGTATTACGGATGTGTGGAAGGTAAAGAGGGCGTCCTTATGTTGTGCTGTGACGGCTTAGTGATTGCATGTTGTAATCATTAGTATATCTTTGTAGTGAGACTGACTGCATAATCGATGTTGCGATCGCAGTAGCGATCCGTAATGAATCAGGACCTTGGACCCAGTAATTTTTCTGTGTGAAAGCGTCACCCTGATTCCAAATTCACGGGACTTTTATTGGTTAGAGCCTGTGACGAGGTGACCGCTGCACTTCCTTTAAGCTACGTGACTCATTTAGTAGATATATGTGTAAATGGATAAAACTAAGAATTAAGAATAATAAAACATTTTTAGAACCGTAAGCTAAATACAGATAAAGGAATAAAAAAATGATAATACAATTAGGTATAACACATGTTGGTGCTGCATATTAATTCAAACACGCTTCACCGCGTGTGGTTTCCCGTGCGTGCTCTGGCAGTGCATGCCGCTGTAATAATACACCAATCACTGATCATCAACAGATGATCGAGGCAGCAACCGAAAGACGCGCGGCACTGATGTTTCATATAGAAATGTCATTTATTGGCATCACTACTCAGAGCTGCCCCCGCTGGGTGGAGGATGCGGTCTACCCCCTCCACCCCGACCCACCTTAGAGGAGCTGTCCCCACCAGAAGGAGGGTGCCAGCCGCCACCTCTCCTACCCGGTGCCCGCCAAAACATAATACCCCTTTCACACTTGCTGCAATAACACGGGTTTCTGTGCAGTGTGAAAGGCCCTGGTTGAAATAAACCGGGTTGAGCAGGGTTGATCCTGGGTTCATATCCGCTTGCTGGTTCGGTGGGCTGCAAGTAGAATTGTCAGCACCGCAGGCTGTGCACACCCGAACAGAGCAACAATTTAATTACACCGTCCGGCGCCATCTAGTGGCTGCCAGAGCTGCGCACTAGAATTCCCCCATAGAGCTGAGAAACAGCGTTAGCCTTTTATACAGTATGTATAGAGGAGCACAAATGTCTAGGTCCTGCATTTATTGCACATTTGTGTTACCTGAATAGTTCATCTATTGACCCCTGTGAACCTGCTTGTTTTCTTACACACCACCCCTATTGTTTCCTAAATGGTAGAAATTAGTCCTGCGTCCTGTAATTCTGCCGCAGCGTACTGTTACATAGAATTATATTTCCTCCAGTAAAACTTGTCTCATATATATAATATCAGTCTTTATTTACATGCATTTTGTTTTATACTAGTATGAATGTCTGAAGTGGCTGTGGATATTCTGTAATGGCTTAGTGATTGTAAAATCAGAATGATTACCTCTCCTGTGCTTCCTCCTTTTCTCTGTGATTTTCATGTGATATTTATACAGCACCGTCAGTATTTCAGTTTTGTTCAGTGTTCTCCCCAGGCTGTTTTCTGCGGGTGCATCGCCCTACAGAAACAGCCTACCGCCCGGCACTTTCCCCTGCCGCATTCCCGGTCACTCTCGCCGACCCCTGCTGTGGAACGCTGGCCTCTGAAGCGACCGGAGGCTAAAGAAGCCTCCGATCGCTTCAGAGGCAAGCATTCCCATGACGTCACCCGCGACGTGAGGAGCCTGCCCTGCACGCCTGCTGGACCAATTAGATCCAGTCAGAGCGAGGCAGCGGGAGCACGAGCACCGAGCATGTGAAAGTAAGTCAGGGCTTGACACATTTTTCTAAAATCTAGGAGCCAGACCGCCGTCCCCCCCCCCCCCCCAATACAATTACAGGAGTGAGTGAGGAGCACAGCTCACAAATGGATATAGTATAATGGTGGCCCCCTCACTGCACAGCTCCCCCGGGGCCACATTCCTGAGCACTTACCCCCCAGGCAACCAACCCCCACAGCCACACTACTGAGGCGGTACCCCCAGGCAAAACACCGCTCTGCAGCAACATTGCTCTGCAGCTTAACCCCGGGCAAACAACCCCCTTCCCCTGCGGTCACATTACTGAGCAGCTAATCCCCCCCCCCCCACCCCAATAGCCACACAACTAGGGGGTACCCACCGACAAACCACTCCTCCGCAGCCATGCCGCCCCCTTCGTGGTCCCACCACTATCCCTCTGAAGCCGCTCCGCAATCCCCGGCCACACATAGACCCTTTTACCGGAGACCTCTATGCAGCCGGAGTTAGGATACAGCAGACAGCCAGGACGTACAGGAGGATAAGCACAGACTGGGACAGACAGCAGGAGTCACAGCAGGCCCGGGATGGAGAGGAGGAGTCACAGCAGGCTCGGGATGGAGAGGAGGAGTCACAGCAGGCTCGGGATGGAGAGGAGGAGTCACAGCAGGCCCGGGATGGAGAGGAGGAGTCAGTGAGCTCCCGGGATGGAGAGGAGGAGTCAGTGCAGGCCCGGGATGGAGAGGAGGAGTCGGTGCAGGATGTGACGTACAGGAGAAGCCAGCGCAGGTCAGGACGGACAAACACAACAGTCACCGCAGGCGACTCTCAGCGCATGCACTCCTGTGCATGAAATGACCACTGCAATACTACAGACACTAATCTGCACTGGGGCTGACGAGGGTCTGCTTTCACCCTCCCTGCAAAATCTGGTAGCCATGGCGACCTGGTCCCCCAGGATTTGTCAAGCCCTGAGGTAAGTTCTGGGCTGGGGCCAGTCTGGGGGCACTGCATAATGGGCACTTTTGACTGAGAGCCAGTGGGGGAGTAGCATGAGACCTGTCGGGCTGGAATGGTAAGGGAGATACCCCTTTTCCCAGCGCCCGCATAATTCTGAAGGCCCACACCCGGCTACTTCTTGATGCCACCCGGCTGGAAAAAATTTCTGGGGAGAACACTGTTGTTAATTTTAAATTTGATTTAAATTCAATACTAGCGCATGGTTATTTCACTTGTTTCACCTATTTAAAAACAAAAGGGTTGATGTAGTGCAGTGGTTCTCAAACGCGGTCTTCAGGACCCCACACAGTTCACATTTTCCAGGTCACAAAGCAGGTGCACAGGTGTATTCATTACTCACTGACACATTTTGAAAGATCCACCGGTGGAGATAATTATTTAACTTGTGATTCTGTGAGGACACCTGGAAAACATGCACTGTTTGAGAACTTGTGCTGTAGTACTTTAACAAGAAACCCATCTCAGAAGCCCCAGCTATCGCTCATGGGAAGACTATCCTACCCTCCAACATGACCCGTTCCATTAGGTACAAAATGGTCTGCTCCTGGGCTTCCACCTAATGTATGATTGCAGTCACCTGTGTTGAACTAGGTTATTGATAAGACAGGTGTTTCAGCACAGGTGGCTGCAGTCATAAATAACAGGGAAGTCCAGGAGCAGAGCATCTTGTAGCTAATGGAACGGGTCATGTTGGAGAGTCTGGGCTATTCAGCAATTCTGCATTCTTTGCCTCAGCTGATAGTAATTGTTTGGAAGAAGCAAATATACACAATATTCCTTCTATTAACACTCCTCACATACAGTCCCTGGTGCCCTCAGCTGCACTCCTCACATACAGTCCCTGGTGCCCTCAGCTGCACTCCTCACATACAGTCCCTGGTGCCCTCAGCTGCACTCCTCACATACAGTCCCTGGTGCCCTCAGCTGCACTCCTCACATACAGTCCCTGGTGCCCTCAGCTGCACTCCTCACATACAGTCCCTGGTGCCCTCAGCTGCACTCCTCACATACAGTCCCTGGTGCCCTCAGCTGCATTCCTCACATACAGTCCCTGGTGCCCTCAGCTGCACTCCTCACATATAGTCCCTGCTGTTGTCATGTCACCATCTTCATATAGTCTAGATCTTCTCTATTTCATGTACTGATTACTGCAGCCCTCTCACCCATTGTCCTATTGCAAACATTTCACATTTACAGCAGTGAGACTTCTTTCCTCTCGCTGCTCTACACCTGCTGAACTCCGGCCAATCACTACACTCTCTAGAATCCAATTCAAGTCATTCCCCTCATATTCAAAACCAACACCAACTTCTCCATTTCATACATTTCTGACCTCACCATCATGGAACCTCCCTCTTACCCTCTTTACTCTGCCTCTAACCTATGTTGCTTCTACTCTCTGGTGACCACCTCAGACTTTTCCTGGGTGCCCCCCACTAATGGAACACTACCCAGCATGAGAAAACTCTTCCCCAACCTTTAGTCTTTCTCTCACTACAGCCTACCATACCCTCACCTGATACTATTCCCTCTGATCGTTGTGCCAGCTCCAGTCCAAGGACCATTCTAGGTCCCACTAGCTCCTATTGTTTAATTTTTGCTCTCTCTCACATACACAATGCTCTCTGGGCCTGATTCAGAGCCGCTCGCTATTTGCGGTCGTTCGTTTAAAAAAAAGGGGTGGCTATTCAAATGAACCGTTCGCACTTTGCGGTCTGTTCACGCCTCTAAGTCTGAACGAGCGAGCAAAACTTGCGGTAGAAATTTTGAAAAATACGCCCCCTGGCCGCTCGCATCATACGTCATGTCCGCTATTTATTAGATTAATCGAGTACATCGAACAGCGTATGAACTGCTCGCTATTCTTGTGGTTGGTTTTTTCAACCGCTATTTTGCGAGTAGTTCTTACTAAAAAAAAACCAAGTGACGTGGTCGCTGACGCTGCTGTATTAATTATGCACACCCACTAAACGCCCGTTTTGATCTTTAAGCACGCCTGCGTTCTGAATTCCACTCCCCGTTTTCAAGCACCTTCCCCTGTTACCACCCACATACGCCTCCTCCTGTCACTCAAAATAGCAGACATTCGCTATTTTGCGAACAAACGATTTTCGGCCGCACTGACTGGTTCGCGCATGCGTATTACAATCCGTACGCATGCGCAGATGAGCGAACATCGGTCAGAACGAACGAGCGGCCGCTTACGAGCGGCTCTGAATCAGGCCCTCTGTCCCATCTCTGTGCTTCCTTTGTCATCCTCCTATCATGTGCTATTAGTTATGCTGATTGTTGCAGTGTAATTTAGGAGTAAAGGTGCATACACACGTAACGATAAAACTGAACTATAATGATATTGTTCAACGATAAATCGTTCATATCGTTCATTATTATGAAGTGAACACATACAACCAACGATGCGTATTCCCGAATGAACGATAATGATATCAATGGTCTTTCATGCATGCAGGCCAACTTGGACGATTTTGTAAAGATTTGCCTGTATAAAGATAGCGTCACTGAAATATATATATCATAGATATCTATCAGTGTGTACAACCAAAATCGTATGCCCTGCACTATGGAAAGTTGGAGGGAAATCTATCAACGATATCTATGGTTGTTCAAGTCGTACCGTGTGTATGCAGCATTATATGGACCTAGGCTGCCTCAATTAAGCTCACAACATTGAATTTCTTCTTCAGGGTCCATAGAGGATCCACAGGGATACCATGGGGAAATGTGGTTCTTGGGTTCTCCTCCACATACACCCCACCTCTGGCCACAAGTATTCAGGTTTTTGTTTGTTGTGGAAGGATCAGTTGCACCTTCTAACTGGATGGACTGTTTAGTAGTCCCAAGCATTTTTTTTTCTTCAGAGCAAGCAGTATTAGGTGTCCTAATGGACGCCGATGCTGCTGCTCCATCTACTTCCGCCGGCGCCACAACACCAGTAACCAGACTGGTGATTACGGCAGGTACCAGCAGAGTTTGGCTAGTGGCGATACTGGGACCCAGGACTGCGGCCAAGTACACGGAGATGTAGGTAAGGCACTTACGGGAAACTGCTTGTGGCAGTCCGTACCTACGGTGGTGGAGACCCGCCGGAGGTTGCTGTAATGGTGCTACCGGTATGTCTGCTCCCCCACTAAGACCATCGGGGCATAATTGTCTGGCGCAGGGGAAGGTAGTAGCCGCAGTGCTACGGGATACCAGCACACCCAGGAGTTAATGCAGCATAGGAAAGGTAGCCTCTCCCTTGCAACCCCTCCCCCAGCCCAGACGGTGATCCATCCAAGGTTTTCCCACTTCTGGGTTGCTCCTTTTACCCTTATCTGTATATGAGATGCTCAGTGACCACTTGTCAGTGCTCTGTTGAAGCTGCTGGTCTCAGGAGGGTTTGGGTCTAGTTTCCCTGTATACCTCTCCTCAAATCCTACCAACCTTGTGTTTTGAATAGTTGATTCAGAGCCCATTGCCTGTATATTGTATATGCATTGTATGTGACTTATGCTAGCTCTGCTGTGTTGTTGCCACCTGTATTTTCTGTACTGTCAGTTATAACTATCACTGCTATTTCTCCTCAACCCTTTGCTACATGTGTGTGGGGAATTTTTTTTTTGTCTCTCAATTGTACTTCACATTTATTGATAAAAGTAAGGGTAAACAGGAGGCTGAGGCCCCAGGACTGGTTTCGTCCCCTCAGGATTTTATACAGGATGGTTTGTGTGCTGTTTGTTATAAAGAACCTCCTCACTAGTCCAGTCTACCAGCACCTGTACAGGAGCCATCTTGGGTGTCCTCCTTGTCTCAGGTTTTGACACAGCTAGTGGACCGTTTGGCTGCACCCATGCTGCCTCCCATAATGGGATACCCACAGCAGTTCCAGCCTGCTATGTTATACATCCTTCCTGTATGGATGTTTATGCCCACTCAATTCAGCGTACGGCTCAGTCAGCTGCTGTGTTTCAACAAATGTTGCAGGCAAACAGACTGGTAGCCGTTAAATCGCCCAAGCGGATGGTATCCCCTTGTCAGTCCACCCAGCTAGTAGATTCTGACACATCATCGGAGGAGTCAGATAATGTGCCAGGTTCTTCTCCAGGATCTATCTCAAGAAAGGAGGACCATCCTTCTACAGTGGATGTCCCTTCTTTGGTAAGGGTGGTCAAATAAATCCTAAATATTCAGGATGACTGGCCAGCTCCTATACCTAAGGCTCCAGTGTTTAAACACCAGAAGGTGGTAAAAGCTGAGTTTCCTAAGTCTGAGCAGCTCACTGAACTTATGGGAGAAGCATGGAGTACTCCTGATAAACGGTTCCATGTTGCAAAAAGATTAGCATCTTTGTATCCTCTCCCACCTACTGAATGTATTAAGTGGGAAGTCCTTCCTACTGTAAATGCTCGTGTGACGCATTTGGTCAGGAGTGCTTCGTTACCTATACCATCAGCATCTTTCCTTAAGGATCCCACAGATAGAAGACTTGAAAGCTGTCTTAAATCAGTGTTTTCATTGTCTGGAGCTGTTACCTGGCCGGCTATGGTTGCGGCCTGGGTATCCAAAGCTGTTGAAGAATGGACGGGGGCATTGGAAGACTCTCTACCAGATGCTACCAGAGAACAGCTGACCTATATCTCCCACATATGGGAAGTGGCCTCCTATTTGGGAGAAGCTGCAATAGATACTGGACTCCTGCCTTCTAAAGCATCGGAAGCTTCGGTTGTTGCTCGTAGAGCCCTTTGGTTAAGGTCCAGGA
This sequence comes from Taudactylus pleione, assembly GCA_031769625.1. NCBI lineage: Eukaryota > Metazoa > Chordata > Amphibia > Anura > Myobatrachidae > Taudactylus > Taudactylus pleione. The sequence continues at coordinate 695,234 of JAUIMM010000848.1, read as the reverse complement.
AAGCAGATGTGGGATCCAAAAAGGCTCTGGAATCCCTGCCTTTTTATGGAAACATACTATTTGGAACAGAATTGGATAAGATAGTGGCTATTCTGGCAGTCTTCAAATCAACAGATACATCAAAGCCTATGCAGTTCCCTTTTTGGTCCTAAAGTCCTCAGGGAAGAGCAAAAGGACAGCCATTCTCCAGACCGTCTAGTTCTCGCCGGACCACCAAGCCGCAAACTAAGAGGTCTTGGCCGGCCAGATGTCCAACTTCCAAGCTGGACGACGAACCCTCCGCCTGATGGGATGGGCATCCACCTGGGGGATTCCAGGGTGGGAGGCTGACTTCTTCATTTTGCGCACTCCTGGTATCAAACAACAGATTCCTGGGTCCGAGCAGTGGTCTCTCAGGGGTATGCCCTCACCTTCCGGATGCTTCCTCCTCAGAAGTTTTTTTTTTTTTTTTTTGTACAACATCAGGTTCTATCAAGGCCTTGGCCCTCCAGGAGGCCATTTACGCCCTGTTGCAGGCAGGGGTAATAATCCTGGTTCCTGTGGTTCAACAAGCAAGGGGTTATTATTCCAATCTTTTCTCTTTCATCCACTAGGGGACACTGGAGGTGCTTACGCTGGGGTATAGAGGCGTGGATAACTGGAGCTGGCACTTTAAATAATTTAGAAGTGTGGAGCTCCTCCCCCTCTATGCCCCATCAGTCCTTAGTTTAGAATATATTTTTTCTTTTTTTTTTTAGCTTATTATTTTATAACATCTTTTTTTACACGTATTAGGTACCCTTCACCACCTCTCTAAAGGTGGGGTCCGGGTACCTGGCGCCCTGTCCTTACTAGAAGACAGGAAGGAGTGCACAGTGTTTATACTAAAAGCACTGACTGCTCCTTATCGCCATAGCACATCTCTAACAGAAAGAAGAGCGTGCTGAAATCGACATGCCGCCTGCAGAGAGACTTCAAAGGGGACACGCATTGAGTATCGAGCTGCGCATCTCCTGGCTCCCGCCCCGCTGGCCAGAGTTATAACAGCACTTAGTGTAGAAGTGCCTGTGCTGAGTAGGTAGTGCAGAGCGCAACAGCGCGGCTTCCTGTTTCTCCCTCTCCATGCTGATACGCGGTGTAGTGCGGAGGGGGAGGTAATGGCCACAGATAGCAGCCATCTTTAGGAGCCCTTAGGGCATGAAAAAGGATACGTCGATGGGGGTATCCTCAGGTGGACCTCATGGCATCCCGATTGAATCATCAGCTCCTAGTATACGTGTCAAGAGCTCGGGATCCGCAGGCGGATGCAGTCGATGCTCTGACAGTTCCGTGGATCTACAACTTTGTTTGCCTTTTCCCTCCGATTCCACTTCTTCCTCGTCTTCTAAAAAGGATAAAACACGAGTCTGCCTCTGTTATTCTCGTGGCTCCGAACTGGTCTCGGAGAAGTTGGTTCTCGGACCTTCGGTCCCTATTGGTAGACGACCCGTGGCCCCTTCCTCTACGCCCGGATTTTCTACAGCAGGGTCCTTTCGTCCACCCAACTTAGCGCAACTGCGTTTAACGGGGTGGCTCTTGAAACCGATATCTTAAGACGCAGAGGTGTCCCAGACTCTGTTATTCCAAACATGCTGCGTGTCAGGAAGCCAGTTTTGGCTGTGCATTATCATCGCATCTGGCGTTCTTATATCTCATGGTGTTCCAGTCGGGGTCTTCCGTCTAGGACTTTTCGGTTGTCCCAGTTTCTGCTTTTTCTCCAGACGGGATTGGTTTCTGACCTTCGCCTTGGAACTTTAAAGGTGAAGGTTTCTGCCCTTTCCATTTTCTTTCAACAGAAATTGACCCTCATTCCTGAGGTGCAGACGTTTCCTCAGGGGGTCTTGCATGTGCAGCCTCCTTTTGTACCTCCTATAGCTCCCTGGGACTTGAACTTAATGCTTCTGTTTCTTCAGTCGTCCATGTTTGAACCTTTGGAAGAGGTTTATATTAAGTACTTGTCTTGGAAGATGATCCTCCTTGCTCTAGCTTCGGCTTGTAGAGTTTCGGAATTGGGTGCTCTGTCCTATAAGCCACCTTACCTTGTGTTTCATGCTGATAGGGCAGAACTCCGGACGGTAGCCACCTTCCTTCCCAAGGTTGTGTAGGCTTTCCATATCAATCAGCCTATTGTGGTACCATCATTGGTGGAGGACTGTGGTGGTTCTTCTACTTTGGATGTGGTTAGAGCTCTCCGCATCTATGTTGCCAGGACAGCGTCCCTCCATAAGTCGGAGTTGCTTTTTGTCCTCTATGATGCTGTTCGGAGGGGTTGGCCAGCGTTTAAGCAGACGTTGGCACATTGGATCAGGCTGACTATTCATCAGGCTTATGTTACTGCCGACCGTCGGCCTCCATCGGCTCATTCCACACGTTCTGTGGGTGTGTCATGGGTGGTCGGTGGCGGCGCCTCTACGTCACATTTGTGCCGTGCGGCCACTTGGTCTTCAGTTCACACGTTTGAAAATTTTACAGATTTAATACGTTGGCTGCTTCGGCATCATGTTTTGGCCGCCTTCCGCAGAGCGCTCCCGCCCGTGGGGAAAACTTTGGGACGTCCCCAGCATAAGCACCTCCAGTGTCCCCTAGTGGATGCAAGAGAAAATGGGATTCTGGTACCTACCGGTAAATCCTCTTATCTGATTCCACAGGGGGCACTGGGCACTGCGCTCTTAGCCTGCCTTTTTGGTTTGTTCCGTATGTTGGATGATTTGGTTATTGTGTGTTCTCTATTTTTACTCCACTTGTTCTCCATCTCCTCTCAATCTTCATTTTCTAAACTGAGGGCTGATGGGGCATAGAGGGGGAGCAGCTTCACACTTTTAAAATATTTAAAGTGCCAGCTCTAGTTATCCACGCCTCTATACCCCAGCGTAAGCACCTCCAGTGTCCCCTGTGGAATCGGAGAAAAGGATTTACCGGTAGCTACCAAAATCAATTTTCTCATCGCCCTATTCTAAATCTGAAAACCCTCAACAAGTTTATCCGTGTACCCAAGTTCCGTATGGAGACTGTTTGGTAACTTATTCTGGCAATGGAACCTGGGGATTTTGTGGCTTACCTGGACATTCAGATTGCATATCTGCATATGCCTATTACACCATCCCACCAACAATTTCTACTGTTTGCTGTCCTGCAACAACATTACCAATTTCAGGCACTGCCCTTTGGTCTATAACCAAAATAATGGCGGTTATGATGGCCCACCTCAGGCATCAGGGAGTTGGAAAACTATTGGCAGAGTCTCCAGCTGTTTTACAACACCATCTCCAACTGACCATTGCCTGCCTATAGACACACGGCTGGATCATCAATTAGAAGAAGTCTTCCCTTTCTCCAATACAGTGGATGGTACATCTGGGGGCACTTCTGGATTCTCAGACACAAAGGGTGTTTCTGCCATGGGACAAGATTTTGACCCTAATATTGCGAGTGTGCAAGTGAAGGGTATCCATTCTATCAGTGATGCAGGTCCTGGTGGTCAATGGTATCCACCGTTGACATGGTGGAATATGCTCAGTTTCACTCCAGGCCTCTGCAACAATTGATTCTCTCCCAGTGGAACAGGCAGTATCATCTAATACGGTCCCAGAGGATCCTTCTCACTCCAGGGATTCGACTCACGTGATGGCTACAAAAGTCTCATCTGGACAAGGGTCGCCCATTCTGGAATCCAAATTGGGTTTTCCTCACCATGGATGCCTGTCTTTGCGGATGGGGTGTGATGACAGGTGACAGGGAAGATGGATAAATCAGGAAAGTCACCTGCCCATAAACCTCCTGGAGCTTTGTGCAGGATACAAAGCGCTCATCCTGCACAGGACCTCCTTCAAGGCAGGCCAGTCCAGATCCAGTCCAACAACCCGATCACCGTAGCCTATCTCAATTATCAGGGAGGCACGCAAAGTCAGGCAGCCATGAGGAAAGTGGCAAACCTTCTGATCTGGGCAGAACGTCCTCTTCCGGCTATCTTGGCAATATTCATCCCAGGAGTCCTTAACTGGGTAGCGGGCTTCCTAAGTCATCAGGACATACTCCTGGTGAACAACTGGGGCCTACCAGATGTAGACCTCCTGGACCCACGTCACAACCACAAGGTCCCCAGGTACGGATCCAGTACCAGAGATCCCTCAGCTGCCTTCGTGGACGCGCTGACAGTGAGGTGGGACTTCAAGCTGGCGTACTTCTCTTCTCCAATTTCCCTTCTCCCAAGGGTCCTTAGGATATTCAAGCAGGGAGGTGGCACAGTAGTACTGGTAGCTCCTGCTTGGGTCCTTGCTTGCATCCGGCTCTACCTCGTCTGTCTTTGATGGTGTTGCTCTTGAGTCTTCCATTTTAAGAGGCAAAGGTTTCTCCAGCTCTGTGATTCAGACGATGCTTAGGGCACAAAAGCCTTCCTCTGCCCGCATCCGTTACAGAGTTTGGCACTCCTTTGGTCATTGGTGTTCCCACAGAAAGTATGACCCTAAGGTTTTTAGGTTTTCCCGGGTACTAGCTTTTCTCCAGGCTGCTTTAGACCTCGGTCTTCGCCTGGCCACCTTGAGAGTACAAGTTTCTGCGCTGTCAGTTTGGTTCCAGCAAAGGATCGCTCTCTGCCGGATGTTAGAACATTTTTTCAGGGTGTTTTCCGAGTTCAGCCACCCTTTGTCCTATCGGTGGCATCGTGGGATTTGTCTTTGGTTCTCAGTGGGCTACAGGCTCCCACATTTGCACGTCTGGACTTAGTAGATTTAAAGTTTTTGACAGCTAAGACACTTTTTATCTCCTCACTATGTCCTCTGCCCGCAGAGTCTCTGATAAAGCCGCACTCTCTTGTCGCTCCCCCTTTTTGATTTTTCACCAGGATAGAGCTGTCAATCCATACACGGATGGGTTACCTTCCTAAGGTAGTATCCCGTTTTCTACTTCAGGGTCCATAGGGGTCCACAGGGTGACCTCGGGGTATAGCTGGATCCTGGATCCTCGGGCACCACGGAGTTAAAGCTTTCAGCTGCTCCCAGGATGCACTTGGGTCCAACCTCCCCTATACCCCGCCCCCGAGCCACAGGCACCTCAGTTTAAGATGGTGCCCGGCCGGAGTCGGGTCACCCTGCGGGGGGGGGCTGCAGGAGCAGCACCCTAAAGCTTTTTATTTTAACTTGGTTACATTTTTTTTAACTATAGTTTTTTTTTTCTCCAGAGCGGCAGCGCTGGGCTGTCTGTACAGACGCCCACGCTGCCGCTCCTTCTCCCTGCTGGCGCCGCGACGCCAGCACTGAACTGGGGATCGCGGCGGGGGAAGCCAGAGTCTGGCTTCTGCTGCCGGAAGACGCCGGGGAGATTAAGGTAAGCCGCGCACCGCTGATTAGCGGCGGTGCGCGGGTTCCTTGTAAATGCAGTCCCATGCCCCCGGTCTAGGGGACAGACCGGGGGCGCTAGCGGTGGCGGCGGGCCCCCCCTCCAGCGGAGGCATACCCCGCCAGACCACTAGACCACCAGGGTAAATTATGCGGCAAGCGGGATGCCGGCAACCCGGGGGTTAAATATGCTAGCCAGGGGAGGAAGCCTTCCCTGTCTAGCGGCTCCTCCCCTCAGCTCAGCGCGCCTTTCAGCACGGAGTCTGGCGTCGCTGAGCTGCAGATTCCTCGGCCACTCCTCCTCTGAGGTCTCCAGCGGCCATTTTCTTACTGGCAGCGCGGATACTCTCAGGGAGCACGCGGACCGGTCCCCCTGTGTACCTCTCCCCCGACAAGGACAGTGTACACAGCGCTATAGCCCTCCCAGACACTGAATCTGGGAGGTTGATTGTAGTGGAAAGGTGCAGTGAGTATAACTTCCTGCATGGTATGTGACTTTTGCTAGTGCTGCCTGTCTGTGTCTTTTTTCTACTTACTGTCAGCGTATACCTATCCCTTTCCTTCTCCTACAAGCCCTACAGGTGTGCGGGGGAAGGGTGTTTCTACAGACCTCGCCTATATAAATCACGTATGTGAGGTCCGTCACATACAGTTGTGTGCTACACAGTACCATATTGTGGGCTGTTGTTCAGCACACTGGTGAGTGCGCACGTTTTCTTCGTAAGTCATGTCTGAGGAGGAGATTGAGCACTCCGGGGCTCCGGTATTGTTCTCCTGCAGGCGTTGTTCTGCAGGAGTGGATAGGGAAGATTTGTCACAGGACGGCCTGTGCGGATGGTGCCAGGCACTCCCTGGTATGTCTAAACCTCCCATGTCGCAGGAGCCACCATGGGCGATGTTTTCCCAGGTGCTGGTGTCCATCGCGGACCGTCTGTCGGTCCCGACTGCCGCCCCTACTAGGGCGTTGCCTCTGCCTGCCATCCCCCATTCCCCGGGTGTCCCACAATTATTGCAGACTCCCCCGGGGTCTGAGCCTGTTGGTCCCTATGCGGGGTTGCCAATGTATATTCAGTCCACCCCTGTGGCACAGCAGGCTGTGGTGCCGTTTCAGGGTCCTGTGGCAGCTCCTCCACCCTGGGTGGATGCGCTTTCCCACACTGTCCAAGATTTGGCGGCAGCATCTTCGGCTTTTCAGTCGATGTTGCGCAGTGACGTGCCCTCCAGGGCGTCTAAACGCTCAGTCATGGCGCAGGCTGCGCATCTTTCGGATTCTGAGGGGTCCTCGGATGATGGTGAGGTGCAGGATGACTCAGCCTCAGATGCCTCAGTCCAGGAGGTAGACACTAAGTCTTCCATCAATGTGCGGGCTCTGGTTAATGCGGTGCGGGCCATTCTTCTGATTAAGGATGAGGCACCCGCTCCCAAGTCGAGGTATCCTAGTTTTAAAAAAGCTAAGGTTCCTTCTGCAGCGTTCCCCTTGTCTGATCAGTTGACTGATCACATGGCGGTGGCCTGGCAGACACCCAGTAAGCGTTTCCTGCCACAGAAAGGCTTGGCGTCCAATTATCCATTCCTGGAAGCGCATTGTAAGAAATGGGAAACTCCGCCTGCAGTCGATTCCCATGTAACACGCCTCATCAGGAGTGCTACTTTGCCATTGCCGTCTATATCCTCGCTGAAGGATCCTACTGACAGGAAGGTGGAGACTTGTCTAAAGTCTATTTATTCTCTCTCAGGGGCTGTAGCCCGGCCGTCCATGGCCATCTCCTGGGTGGCCAAGGCCATTGAGGGGTGGGCCAACGCCTTGGAGGACACGTTTACGGATGAAGCTCCGGACGTCCAGAGGGCGTTGTTAGGACAGATGAGAGATGCCGCCTCCTACATTGGAGAAGCATCGTTGGATGCTAGCCTGTTGACCTCTAGGGTTTCGGCGGCAGCAGTGTCTGCTCGTAGATCCTTGTGGTTGCGGTCTTGGAGAGCAGACGCGGATTCAAAGAAAGGCTTGGAGGCCTTACCTTTTAATGGAGAATTACTATTTGGTCCGGACCTGGACAAAATAGTAGATACCCTGGCAAAATCCAAGTCAGCCTTCCTCCCTTCAGCTACTACACCTGCTAAGGTCCGGAGCTCGGCCTTTCGTTCCTTTCGGGTTCAGGGCAAGGCAAAGGGTCAGTCCTTCCCGAGGCAGTCCGCACCCAAGACCGCCTCAAAGCCAAAGAAGCAAGCCTGGAGTGCTAGGCGCCCTTCTTCCAAGCAAGAAGATACGCCTTCTGCGTGATGGGACGGGCCTCCCTCTGGGGGACCCCAGAGTGGGAGGTCGACTTCTTCAATTCGCCCAGTTCTGGCACAATACCACCACGGATGCCTGGGTGCGAGAAGTGGTCTCCCAGGGGTACGCCCTGTCTTTTCGGCACAGGCCGCCTGGCCAGTTTTTTTGCACAAGTCCTTCTCAGGACAAAACCAAGGCCTTGCAGGTTCAGGAAGCCATAGAGGCCTTGCTGACGGCGGGGGTCATTATACCCGTGCCACAGTCTCAACGTGGGATGGGGTATTACTCTACGCTGTTTCTGGTGCAGAAACCCAATGGCTCTCATCGCCCCATCCTCAATTTGAAGTCCCTGAACAGGTTTCTCAGGGTTCCCAAATTCAGGATGGAAACTTTGCGTTCTATCATTCTGGCGATGGACTATATGGTCTCCCTGGATATCCAGGACGCCTACCTCCATGTGCCTATAGCAACATCGCACCAACGGTTTCTGCGGTTTGCTATTCTCCACAACCACTACCAATTCAGGGCTCTACCCTTTGGTCTCTCCACGGCACCAAGGGTATTTACCAAGGTGATGGCGGTCATGGCGGCTCATCTTCGGAGCCAGGGAATACGGTTGCTACCGTATCTAGACGACCTCCTCTTGCTGGCAAGCTCCCCGGAGGTACTGATCCAGCATCTCCACCTGACGGTCGCTTGTCTACAGGCTCACGGCTGGTTGATCAACTGGAAGAAGTCCTCCCTCATCCCATCACAGCGGATGGTTCATTTGGGGGCCCTGCTGGACTCTCGTCAGCAACGGATTTTTTTGACTCCAGAGAAGGTCTCCTCCTTACAGCTGCGGATTCACAGTTGTCTGAGCAGTGGTAGAGTGTCGGTGCACTCAGCGATGAGAGTTTTGGGGTCCATGGTGTCGGCATTCGACCTGGTGGAGTTTGCCCAGTTCCATTCCAGGCCCCTGCAGGGGCTGATTCTTTCGGAATGGAACGGATTGCCACACAGGATCCGCTCTCAGATGCTGGTGTTGTCCTCGGAGGTGCGTCTGTCCCTAGCCTGGTGGCTGCAGACTGCTCATCTCCTAGAGGGGCGCCCCTTTTGTATCCCGGAATGGGTTCTGCTCACGACAGATGCCAGTCTCCGGGGTTGGGGGGCGGTGACAGGCTCCTTGTCACTTCAGGGTCGTTGGTCGGCGGAGGAAGAGCTTCTTCCCATCAACATCCTGGAACTGCGGGCAGTATACAGAGCCCTGCAGTTGTCCGGCACCGCTCTTCACGGAAGGGCCGTTCAGGTGCAGTCAGACAACGCCACCACGGTGGCGTACATCAATCACCAGGGATGGACTCGCAGTCGAGCTGCGATGTCGGAGGTGTCCCGCGTCCTAGCTTGGGCGGAGCGCTATCTTCCAGCTCTCTCGGCAGTTTTCATCCCAGGAGTCCTCAATTGGGAGGCAGACTTCCTCAGCCGTTACGACGTGCATCCCGGGGAATGGTCGCTTCATCCAGAGGTATTCCAACTACTCGTGGACAAGTGGGGGCTGCCAGAGCTGGACATGATGGCGTCCCATCACAATCACAAGCTGCCTGTGTACGGGTCAAGGACAAGTCTGATAGACGCGCTGTCTGTAAAATGGCTGTTTCAACTGGCTTACTTGTTCCCTCCGATATCTCTGCTGCCTCGGGTCCTGCGCAAGTTCAAACAGGACGGAGGCACACTGATCCTGGTGGCCCCAGCGTGGCCCAGAAGGCCGTGGTACTCCGATCTGCGGAGCCTGTCCATCGACGCTCCGTACTTCCTACCTCAACGGCGGGACCTGTTGTCTCAGGGGCCCTGTCTTCACCCGGATCTGGGTCGACTATCTTTGACGGCGTGGCTCTTGAGACAGCCGTCCTAAGGTCTCGGGGCTTTTCTAGCTCCGTTATTACCACCATGCTGAGGGCGCGCAAGCCTGCTTCCGCGAGGATCTATCACAGAGTGTGGCACACTTTCTTTCAGTGGTGCGAGGCCAGAAACTATGATCCCCAGGTGTTCCGGGTTTCGCGTATTCTGGCTTTCCTTCAGTCGGGTTTGGACTTAGGATTACGTCTTTCTTCGCTGAAGGTGCACGTGTCTGCTCTGTCGGTGTGGTTCCAGCGCAGGATCGCTGCTATGCCGGACGTACACACCTTTTTCCAGGGAGTTTTGAGAATCCAGCCTCCCTTTGTGCCACCTGTGGCCCCATGGGATTTGGCGGTGGTTCTTCGGGCCTTACAGGGTCCGCCTTTTGAGCCCTTGGAGTCAGTGGAGCTCAAGTGGCTAACTTTTAAAACTGTTTTCCTCTTGGCAATTGCTTCTGCCAGGAGGGTTTCAGATTTGGGGGCGCTTTCTTGTCGTCCCCCTTTTCTGATTTTTCATCAGGACAGAGCGGTGCTTCGCACTTGTCCTGAGTTCCTGCCTAAGGTGGTTTCCAGGTTCCACATTAATCAGGAAATTGTTGTACCAGCCTTTCAGTCGCCTGATCTTTCGGCTGGGGAGGCTTCCTTAGAAGTTGTCCGTGCACTCCAGGTTTATGTGGACCGGACTAGTTCTGTGAGGAAGTCGGATTCTTTGTTTATCCTCTTTGGTTTTCACAAGAGGGGTTGGCCTGCCAACAAACAGACTCTAGCCCGTTGGCTTCGTTCTGTTATTATTGAGGCTTATATGCAGGAGGGTTTACCTGTTCCAGCCTCTGTTAAGGCTCATTCCACTCGGTCTGTGGGCCCTTCTTGGGCTGCTAGCCGTGGCGCCTCTGCTGTAAAGCTCTGTAAGGCGGCCACCTGGTCTTCCATTCAGACCTTTTTGAGGTTCTATGCGTTTGACACCTTTGCCTCTCAGGATGCATCCTTTGGGCGCCGGGTTCTCCTATCAGCACAGGAGCGTCCCCGCCCTTAGTTGGACTGCTTTGGGACATCCCCAAGGTCACCCTGTGGACCCCTATGGACCCTGAAGTAGAAAACAATGATATGGTAAGAACTTACCTTTGTTATCTCTGTTTCTACGAAGTCCATAGGGTCCACAGGGCACCCGCCCTGACGCACCTGGCTTCATATGGGCTCTGTGACTGGTCACCGGTTCTCCGTCTCCCATTTCTGTGAGTATGTGTTCCAGTCTTCCTTCTCTCTGTTTCGTCTCCTCCTCCGGCCTGGGCTGCTTACCAACTGAGGTGCCTGTGGCTCGGGGGCGGGGTATAGGGGAGGTTGGACCCAAGTGCATCCTGGGAGCAGCTGAAAGCTTTAACTCCGTGGTGCCCGAGGATCCAGGATCCAGCTATACCCCAAGGTCACCCTGTGGACCCTATGGACTTCGTAGAAACAGAGATAACAAAGGTAAGTTCTTACCATATCTCTTGTTTTCATGTGAATGAAGAGATTGTGGTTCCAGCCTTCCAGTCTTCAGACTTTTATGCAGGTGAAGCCTCCCTGGATGTGGTTCGTTCTCTCCATATCTATGTGGATTGTACCAACTCTCTTAGAAAATCAGACGCTCTCTTTGTGTTGTATGGTTTTCACAAACAAGGCTGGCCATCTAACAAACAAACTCTGGCTCAATGGCTTCGCATGACTATCTCTCAAGCTTACTTGCAGGCTGATCTCCCTGTTCCCAACACGGTGACCGTGCATTCTACTCTGTCTGTGGGACCATCATGAGCGTTTCGATGTGGTGCCTCTGCTGAACAGTTGTGCAAGGCGGCCACGTGGCCTTCTGTCCACACCTTCCTTAGGTTCCAGACCTTTGACACCTTTGCCTCAGGATGCTTCCTCTGGGTGGCGGATTCTCCTTTCTGCTCAGGAGCCTCCCCACTCTAGGGGAACTGCTTTAGGACATCCCATGGTATCCCTGTGAACCCCCTATGGAACCTGAAGAAGAAAATAAGAGTTATGGTAGACTTACCTTTGTTAACTCTTTTTTTCTTCGAGGTCCACAGGGCACCCACCCTGACACACCTGGCTTCATTGGGTTATTTTTCTCTCGGTCACAGATTCCCTCATCTTCTGTGAGAGTGTTTCTGGTGTACATTGTCCTTCCTTCTCCTCTTTCCTTCTCCTGCCTTGGGCTTGTTTACAAAACTGAATTCCTGTGACCAGGGACGGAGTATGTGGAGGAGGACACAACGCATCCAGGGAACTGAAAGCTTAATTGTTTGGTGCCTGGATCACTCGAACCACATTTCCCCATGTTATCACTGTGGACCTCGAAGAAAAAGAATTAACAAAGTTAAGTCTACCATAACTCTTCTATTTCACTCCATTATGGGTTATAAAGTGAGTTATAATTGGATTTTGTAAGCTTGAATGGGTGGGAGGGGTTATTTTGTAATTATCTCTGATCTCTTGCAGCTATAGATATTATTCTTTTCCAAACTTCATGTTCCTGGTGTGAAGGCATCTTTTGGCCCTAATCCGATAATTGTTTATAAGTAGTCCATTCTGAATGGCAACATGAATACATTCCCGTGTTCTTTTCTATCCTATTATATTTAGTGTGACTCATGTTAGACCACTCATTCCCTCCTCGAACTGCCTCATAAGGAATCGTAAGTGTCAGATGAGCACAGGTCTGCGATCTCGCTTATGCTTGTGGTCCTCTTCTGGAAAGCCCATATGTCACACTGAGGACCCTGCAGTAATCCGATAAAAGAAGTGGGCATAGCAGACAATACAAGGAGCTGATTGTTGTTTCCATCATTCTCACACTTCTGTGGAGCCTCCTGACTAATTGTTGTTTCTTGTGGTAGGTGTTTTGTGTGATCCAGCAAATATATCGATATGACACAAAGTTTGTGGCCTTAATGTTCATAAAGAAAATGGAGGAGAACTTCCTATTCTTGAATTCCCTTGGTGAGTAACATTTTGTGTATAGCGTGAGGACCAGTTATCTGTAATTATTTCTTCTGACCTATAATGGGACCTTCATTGAATTCTAGCAAAGAAATTACCGTATATACTCGAGTATAAGTCGACCCGAATATAAGCCGAGGTACCTACCTTTACCCCAAAAAAACTGGGAAAACTTACTGACTCGAGTATAAGCCTAGTGTGGGAAATGGCAGCAGCTGGTAGTGCCCCCAGTAGTAATCCCCCCTGGTTGTGCCCCCAGTAGTAATCCCCCCTGGTTGTGCCCCCAGTAGTAATCCCCCCTGGTTGTGCCCCCAGTAGTAATCCCTCCTGGTAGTGCCCCCAGTGGTAATCCCCCCTTTTAGTGCCCCCTGATAATGCCCCTTGGTAGTGCCCCCTGTAGTAATCGCCCCCTGGTAGTGCCCCCTGATAATGCCCCCTGTAGTCATCGCCCCCTGGTAGTGCCCCCTGTAGTCCCCCCCCCCCCCCCCCCTAGTAGAGAGAGATGTGAAAAGATTAAAAAAATCACTTACCTAAACTCCCGCTCCTGGTCCCGCCGCTGTCCGCTCCTCCGGCCGCTTTGCATGGGAGAGACGTCGTCATGACGACGTGTCTCCCATCACCCACTGCGGGAGCCGGAAGATGGCTCCCGCAGTGGGAGCAGCAGCAGCCGCTGAGAGTCTGACAGACTCTCAGCGGCTGCTGATTACACCAAACACGCAGCTGCCGGCTCCGGCGGCTATGTGTTTGTGCTGTGTAGCGCTGACCGAACTCCGTCCGGTCAGCGCTACACTTGACTCGAGTATAAGCCGAGGGGGTACTTTATCAGCACATTTTTTGTGCTGAAAAACTCGGCTTATACTCGAGTATATACGGTAATGAAAATCTGATTACACAAAACAACTATTGTTCTTGTCTTTATTGCACATAAGTTACATATTCACTTATTTGTTGGAAAAAATGAGAATTTTTAGAATAATGTTGGTTTTTGTAAAGGTGTTAGTGGAAAACACAAGGAGCCAATGCTCCTAAATTGTGACAGTGATTTGTATTTAGGAATAGACTTTTAATTATAAATCTGTCACATTTTACTATCTTCTGGTTTCAACAATATTTTTTTCCGCCACTGGGATAATGTCTGTAAAAGATGATGTTGAGCGGCCTTTCCAATAAGTTAGACATGTTCTGTTTGTTACCATAAAACATAAAGGGAATGGGGAAAGGAGATACAGTCACACAGACAGAATACCTCTCACCACTGTCCCTATATAGTATAGTCTATTCCTAACAAGGGACACGTATAGGTAGTGGGGCACATATAGGGACACATATAGGTAGTGGGACACATATAGTTAGTGGGATACATATAGGTAGTGGGGCACATATAGGGACACATATAGGTAGTGGGGCACATATAGGTAGTGGGGCACATATAGGTAGTGGGGCACATATAGGTAGTGGGACACATATAGGTAGTGGGACACATATAGGTAGTGGGACACACATAGTTAGTGGGATACATATAGGGACACACATAGGTAGTGGGACACATAGGTAGTGGGGCACATATAGGGACACATATAGGTAGTGGGACACATATAGGTAGTGGGACACATATAGGGACACATTAAGGTAGTGGGACACATATAGGGACACATATAGGTAGTGGGGCACATATAGGTAGTGGACACAGTTAGTGGGACACATATAGGTAGTGGGACACATATAGTTAGTGGGATACATATAGGGACACACATAGGTAGTGGGACACATATAGGGACACATTAAGGTAGTGGGACACATATAGGGACACATTAAGGTAGTGGGACACACATAGGTAGTGGGACACATAGGTAGTGGGACACATAGGTAGTGGGACACATAGGTAGTGGGACACATAGGTAGTGGGACACATAGGTAGTGGGACACATATAGGTAGTGGGACACACATAGGTAGTGGGACACACATAGGGACACATTAAGGTAGTGGGACACATATAGGTAGTGGGACACATTAAGGTAGTGGGACACATATAGGGACACATATAGGTAGTGAGACACATATAGGGACACATATAGGTAGTGAGACACATATAGGGACACATTAAGGTAGTGGGACACATAGGTAGTAGGACACATATAGGGAGACATTAAGGTAGTGGGACACATATAGGTAGTGGGACATATATAGGGACATCTATAGGTAGTGGGACACATTAAAGTAGTGGGACACATCATATATGGACACATTAAGGTAGTGGGACACATATAGGGACACACATAGGTAGTGGGACACATATAGGGACACATATAGGTAGTGGGACACATATAGGGACACACATAGGGACACATATAGGTAGTGGGACACATGTAGGTAGTGGGACACGTATAGGGACACATATAGGTAGTGGGACACGTATAGGGACACATTAAGGTAGTGGGACACGTATAGGGACACATTAAGGTAGTGGGACACATTAAGGTAGTGGGACACACATAGGTAGTGGGACACATATAGGGACACATTAAGGTAGTGGGACACATATAGGTAGTGGGACACACATAGGTAGTGGGACACATATAGGGACACATTAAGGTAGTGGGACACATATAGGTAGTGGGACACATATAGGGACACATTAAGGTAGTGGGACACATATAGGTAGTAGGACACATATATAGGTTGTGGGACACATATAGGGACACATATAGGTAGTGGGACACATATAGGTAGTGGGACACACATAGGTAGTGGGACACATTAAGGTAGTGGGACAAATATAGGGAGATATTAAGGTAGTGGGACACATATAGGGACACATTAAGGTAGTGGGACAAATATAGGGAGATATTAAGGTAGTGGGACACATATAGGGACACATTAAGGTAGTGGGACAAATATAGGGACATTTTAAGATAGTGGGACACATATAGGTAGTGGGACACATATAGGGACACACATAGGTAGTGGGATACATATAGGGACACACATAGGTAGTGGGACACATATAGCTAGTTTCTACTTCAGGGTCCATAGGGGATCCACAGGGTTGACCTTGGGGTATAGGTTGGGAACCAAATCCGGGCACCACGCAGTTAAAGCTTTTAGCTCCCAGGATGCACTTGGGTCCACTCTCCCTATAACCCCGCCCCCCAGCCAGAGGCACCTCAGTTTAAGTTGGTGCCCGGCCGGAGTCGGGTCACCGTTACTACAGGGGGGCTGCTTAGCAGCCCCTAAGCTTAAAATTTATTTGAAAGAGTTTTATTTTATTATTTTTTACTACTCTTCAGAGCGGCAGCATCAGACTGTCCAATGGACGTCTAAGCTGCCGCCCCTACACCCCGCCGGCGCTGCGACGCCAATACAGATCTGGGGATCGCAGCGGGACCCCAGAGTCTGTACTAGCCGGGCTCTGGAGGACTCCCTGGGCTGCTGCCGGATCGACGGGGACAGGTAAGTCGCGTGGTCACCGCTTGCGGTGAGCCTTATGCCTCCGGTCTCTGGGGACAGACCGGAGACGCTAGCGGTGGCGGTGGGCTCCCCCTCCATGGAGGCATACCCCGTGTGTCCACAGCCCACCAGGGATTATAGCGGCAGCGGGAGCCGGCATCCCGGGGGGTTAATTGCTAGCCAGGGGAGGAAGCCTTCCCTTTCTAGCGGCTCCTCCCCTCAGCTCAGCGCGCCTTTCAATACTACAGTCTGGCGTCGCTGAGCTGCTTCCTCCGCGGGCCACGCTTCTTCTGAGGTCTCCAGTGGCCATTATCTCTCTTTGGTGCTGCAGAACTCCTAGGATGTCAGTGAGCCCAGTCCCCCTGCGTACCTGGCCATTTTGGGTGAGTGTACACAGCGCTATAGCCTTCCCAGACACTGAATCTGGGCAGTTGAATGTAGCGACATTGTGCAGTATATTATATGTCATGCTTATGTATGTATATATATTTTTCTGCATTGTATGTAACTTATGCTAGTGCTGACTGTCTGTACTTTATTCTCTCACCTGTCAGTGTATATCTATCCCTTTTCTTTATCTGCCCTAATACAGGTGTACCTGGGGTGGTTCTGAGACCTCACATATATATACTTGTTAATATTTGTGAGGTTTGTCACATACTGTTGCGTGCAGCACGTTGCCATATTTTAGATGGAACTGTGAGTTGCATACGCTGATAATGGGTCCCTGCAGCTAATCTTAGCATCAGTCAGGACCGGTATGGCGCTGCTTAATATTTCCGTCAAGATAGTCAGATATATCTGACCAGGAGATTGCACACGATACTGCACCCATTATTGCTATCCTGCAAGTCATAGCCTGCAGGTAGTAGTGTGGAGGATTTTAACTCAGAAAGGTTTATGTATGCGGCACCATCTGGTGCCGGGCCCCTTGCACGACCCCCTTAAAGGGCGGTTTATTTCTCAGGATCCTCTCCTGTGAGGATCGCCGGGCGGGCCCCATTGTCGTCACTCGCTTGGAGTTACTTCACCATACTGCCCTTTTGAACTCGGGCTATCTCGCAGTTTTTTGCAATTTACCCCTGTGGCACAGACTATCGCTCCCCGCCAGGGTTTTTCACAGTACATGAATTACCTCCGATACCACATCGGTCTGTCATTCCCCTTGCAGGGATTACCACAACGGCCACCCTGGTGGATGTCGTTTTCTACGAAATACTAATTGGCGTGATATACGCCCTGTGGTTACTTCCCAGTTGGCTCTGCCGTGAACTGGATGGTGTATTCGGCTCTTTCCCTCTCACATGGGGGAAGCCGATTTCAAGTATTATTATCCCTGCTTTGGGGCTGGTAGCCAGGTTCATTCTGGATATAGAGAATGTCGATCCTGCACCTGTATCATACATCTCCCGTTTTCTGCCCAGCGGGTGGATCTCATAGCGGGAGTCTGGCTGTTGCCAGATACGAGGAGTCACAAAGGCCTCCTGTTTCCCATTCCCCGAGGGTCCTCACAACTAATGGAAATCCCCTTCTAGGATGGATTTGTATGTTAATCGTCGGGTTACAGGCATTAGTACGCCTCCCATCCCGGCGTGGAAGGATTTTACGGATCTGTAGGTGGTAACTTTGCCTGAAATCAATGTACTCGTTTTCAGGGCCTGTTGCCCGTCCTACCATGGCCATCGCATGGTGATGCTTTTGTGACGTTTTTCCCCTCCAACACGTCTGGGGTTCAAATATCTTTTTATATGGTATATCTAAGTATTCAGGATACGTACCTACGGGTACATACAGAGCCCTCTCATCAGCATGG